>JASDQU010752893.1:16005-26851 GCA_032191745.1 Picea mariana | reverse complement strand
GGGGTCGCTTGAAGGTATACCCACATTTATGAGTGGAAGCCTTTCAAGTTGATTTTGGGCTAGATACCCTGCCCTTGTGCGTGGATCAGACTGTCGACTGTTTCCCCAGGCATCACTGTATTAATTGGTAACCTTAGTGGCCTATCTCTTTAGGGTCTTTATAAGAGGTGACTGTGGAGGGGCAAGTATTCACGGTACCTAGAATCGACGTTGGCCAACTCACTCGGGCTCCTTGGAGGGTATACCCATGTTTATGTGTGGGAGATTGCACCAAGGCGTAAGTTAGTTAACCAGGTCGTCAACGTAACTTTTCCACCCGCTCTATCTCATCCCCTTCTTACATTGTTCCCGCGACGTTGGATTTCATCACCAACTAGTGTGTTCATTGTGAGAAGGTTTTGTTTGCTTGCTTGCTTACTAGATTTTTAGCGTCTGTTGTTTGTTTTCCCTAGCAGACTCTAGGTTGGATTTGTGTTAAATGGCGTCAGTTCCCGGAATGACCAATGAGGGAACCCCTTTTCTAGGGGAACCTTTTGTGTTTCCTTCTTACAAAAACATTGGTCCTCCTCACATCGCTACTTTGAGCCTTCCAAGTCTCACAATTGGATTACCAGTATGGTTATTTTCCACTCAGGTAGTCCCGAATGCAGTTAGTGCTTCATTTGTAAGCAGTTCCCCCCAAGAACATCAACCTCATGTTGATCCTTCACCTTCTTCACTAGTAAGATATTCTTCGCCTTCTTCACTTTCATCTTCTTCGCCGAGTGAAAGATCTAAAGCTAGTAACTCGGTGGACAAGAAGAACAAGAAACAGAAGAATAAGAAGAAGAAAAATAAATAAGGGTCCAAACTTCCAACCACTGCCGGACATGTTGGAAAGAAACCAGTTACTGTTAATCGTGTTGGGAGTGTTGATGATGCCAAGATCATCCAAACAACCCGTAAGCCCAAGTACCCTTGCAGGCTTTGTAAGGGTAGCCATCTTCTTAAGGATTGCCCTGGTCTATCCAAGGTTATAAAAGCATGGTCTACACAACCTCACCAACCCATTTCGTCAACCTCTGAACAACATGTTGATGACCTCCCGTCAACTAGTCAAGATACCGTTGGGAAAAAGAAAAGTAGAGTCAAGTTCCCATGTATGTTATGCAAAGGGAGTCATATAACTCATCTTTTCCCTCATATGGATGAAGCCTTGAAATTATTGGAAGACATGACTATTTCTCAGCCTCAACTTCCAGTTGCTTATCGCAAGCTTACTCTCGACCCACGTGTAGTTGATGGAATGATCAATCCGACCCCTTCGTTGGTCAATCCGGTTGATCATGTACTCAATCTGGTCACGTCCTTAGTCGAACCAGTTGACAAAGTGGTCGATCTGATCCCATCCTTGGTCGATCCCACTCTCTCGTTAGAGAGTGCAACCCAAGTGGTCGATTTGATCCCATCCTCGGTTGATCCCACTCTCCCGTTAGAGAGTGAAACCCAATCGGTCGATCCCTTTCTACCCGTCGACCCCATTCTCCCCTTGGAGAATGAAACCCAAGTGGTCGATCTGATCTCGTCATCGGTCGATCCTACTCTCCCGCTAGAGAATAAACTTGATGTTGCTCACGTTTTTCTAGTTGATACAAAATCTACCGTGCTAGTGGGATTTCCTACTTCTCCCGTAGAACCCCTTCCAAGTAATGAGACCATCATTTTTAATTGGGGTTTGTAACTGGACCTCGTCTTCCCTCTCACATTCCTTTTAAGATTACAATACAAGTTTGTGGTCAGGATGTTCCTTGGACGCTGATAGATGAAGGTTCGCTCATTAGTATTTTGTCCTCTCTTGCTTGGAAAGCTTTGGGATGTCCTCAACTTGTGTCGGTTATGCAAAATCTGTTAACTTTTAACAATAGAACCAATCAACCTTTAGGGACCCTTCCTCAGTTTCCTATAACTTTGGGCAGGAAAACTGTTTTTATTGACATTATGGTAGTCCAAGACCCCTTGGATTTCGCTTTACTCCTTGGGCGGGATTATGTCTATGCCATGAAAGCTATTGTGTCCACTCTTTTTCGTGTGATATCTTTCCCTCATGATGGAAGAATTGTGACTATTGGTCAACTTTCATTCATCGGTCTTGACTGGATGACCTCCCTAAATGGTTCTTATATGCAGACGGTATCGCCCCCGACACAAGTTAACTATGTGGTGTTGTCTCCCATGCCTTCAACTGCTGATGAAGATGAGTCTCTCATTGTAAACTCAGTCTCTTATGACTTAGATATAGTAGTTGACATGGTGATCTCTTCAATAGGGTTTTTAGAGCTTGATCTCTTTACCCCTGTCATGACCCTCAACATGGTGTCCATCCAGCATGTGTCTCTTTCGTCCAGTGAAGATCTCTTGGAATCCATGACCGAGTTTTGTCCCTTGACATGGTGTCCTTCTAGAGCATTTTCCTCTTGGAAGCCATGTTCAAGAAGAGAGTCTTTGAGCATGGTTTTATGATTTCAAGCTCATTAAAAAATGAAACTAGCCTTGAGCATGATTTTCTAATTTCAAGCTCGTTAAAAAATGAAACCAACTGTGAGGATAGTTTTGCATCTTTGTAGCAACCTCGTTAAAAAATGAAACAGAGGTTACGAGCATAGTCCCTGTTTCCGTGTCAAGCTCGTTAAAAATGAAATAGAGGTCTGGGGATTGAACCCAGATTCTCGAGCATAGTTCCTGTTCCTGTGTCAAGCTAGTTAAAAAATAAAACAGATTGTTCCCCCTCTCTGTTTGAGTCAATTTCTTCGTCTAATATTTGAAGCTCCATTTCATTATTGTTTGCAATTGGATGAAACGAAGCTTGGGGGGCATTTGCTTCCAGCCTCTGGAATTCATGCTGAAGTTGAGCCGCTAGTTTCTTAAGTTGGGGGCTAAGTACCAACCATCCCTGTGTTATGTGTTGGGAAGTCGCAAACATAGTTTTCTATGGTTCAAGCTTGTGTAAAAATGAAGCCACCTACCTCAAGCATAGTTTTCTATGGTTCAAGCTTGTGTAAAAATGAAACCAGGTGCAAGCATAGTTTTGTTTAGTTTTAAGCTTGTGAAAAAATAAAATCTATCCCAAGCATAGTTTTGTTTTAGTTTTAAGCTTGCGTAAAAATGAAAACAATCCCGAGCTTAGTCTTTGTTCTTTCTCGTGCTCGTAAATATTTGAGAATGTAACTGAGTAAACTTTTATCACTTTTTCGGACTCGTAAAGGTTATACAAAAAAGGAACCCCCTGGAGTTCCCTTTAAGCTCTTTTCAGACTCTCTAAACATGAAAATATTGTCGAGCGATCTTGTTCTTTTCACGCTCGTTAAAGTATCAGAAAGCACGTCTGTTGAGCGKTAATTTATCTCTTTTTCGGTCTCATCAGACTAACTTACGAAAAATGAACTTTTGGAGTTTTCTTTAAGTATTTTTCAAACTTTCTAAACATGAAAAACCCTCGAGTTTTCTTTCTTTGGACTCGTAAAACAAACATTGAAAGGCCCGTATGGGACCGAGCCACTCCTTCCTTGGGTTTGTTAAACATACTCCGAGGGACTCATCCGAAGGATGAGCTTACATCTACAAGCATTTGTTATCCTCCTCAAGCTTGTGTAAAAATAAAGAGGTACTCGCCATAAATGGTGGGGGAAAATTGGGAAAGAAATGTATCTAAACCTGTATTCTATGAAATAATCACCTTTGAACATGACACCCTTTCACTCGCTTTGTGTCYAGGTTGGAAAATCTRCTTGTCTCTTGATCATACTCCTATAAGATTACAAATTGGTTTATGATCCCTGTTGTTGAGTCAGTTTTTCCAAGACATTTGTCGTGTCATCAATATGTTCAAAGAAAAGTGCAACTCAGAAATCCTTCTATTGCATCGACCATTTCTGCAGTCTTTAAGCCTTATATTACRTTGGCCATCCCTGAGTTAGTCTTGAGTCACTGGTTACTTTGATCTACTTCAAATCTTGTTATCCGTTTCGTGTCATTGATGGGGGATATGTTAAGGCCCTCCCATGACGAGTCTTTTCCTGTCAACTTCACCTCATTATCTAGGAATTAGACTTAGAAACTAATTGGTACCTTGGAACTTGCATGCCTCAATGGCAGGTTTCCTCGCTTTCGACAATGGGTTTTCATTATTGACCCCTGATCGAGAGATTCCACCGAGTGTTCAACTTCAACTCATTAATTCACACCCATTGGTTTGTACTAGTGTACCTTGGGAGTCATTGACATTAACTGTGATTTCCCTCGCACTTGTTAATGGTATACACTAATGACCGGTAATCAAGTGGTTTCTACCATGTTCGACTTCAACACATGTATTCACATGGTTAGATTTGTACTATAGAGTGGTGGAGATAAAGACCCTGGATCTTTTCTGACAGATTCAGGTTGCATTGGAGTATATTCAGGTTGTACTGATGCATAGATCCACAGTGTATGTCTCGTGGCTATGTTCAAATTTGAGTCTTTAACACATAGATCCACAATGTATTTTTGGTGGCTATGTTCAGATTTGAGTCATAATGGCATGGATCCACACTGTATGTTTGGTGGCCATGACCTGTCTTACTTGACATGGATCTTTGCATATCGACATCTATGATTTGAGTCATTTATATTCTGAGTATGA
This sequence comes from Picea mariana, assembly GCA_032191745.1. Lineage (NCBI taxonomy): Eukaryota > Viridiplantae > Streptophyta > Pinopsida > Pinales > Pinaceae > Picea > Picea mariana. Next base: position 22,191 of record JASDQU010752893.1, on the reverse strand, counting down.
GAATGCCTACCTCAATGATGATATGTTATTGTACTGTATTTCCTTGTTTGTTAGCAGGTTTTCGACCTACTGTTCCTTGTTCCCCACACACACTCGACAAAGTATTTTAGCTATCACTCTGTTCTAACTTCATACTTTGGGGGGCTCTCTGTTACACATTATTTTCGTCACTCTTATGACCGTTAATGATGTAAACCTATCCTTTGTCTTTAGAAGGATCAGTGGCCTGAATTCCTGAAGAAAGAAGGGAGAAGAACTTTGCATGAGAGAAGAAGTTGTATTTTCCTTTGTAAAAACCCTATTAAGGAAGATTTCCATAGGTTGCACTATACACAGGGTGCAGAAATGCCTGATTTATGCACCTTGCTCTATAGCTAGGTTGCAGAGTTTCCGTAGGTTGCTCTATAGCTAGGGTGCGGAGATTCCTGTGCGTGGGAAAACGAGCGTCTTCTCGATGCTTCTAGAAGGAGAAGCTTCTATGGTGAGGTGGCCTCCGAACGGTTTGGATCTTACTCACTTTCATGATTTAGTGGGATCATCCTAACCTCCTCACCTTATCCTCTTCAACTTATAAAAGGAGAGGAGCTCTCATGAAGAAAGTTAGATTGGATTGAGCTTGAGTTTTGTAGATTGGAAATTTGGCTTGATTAGAGTGGCTTTGAGCTTTGCTCTATCAATATAGATTGTGAGCAACTTTCAGATCTATAGTCATAGAATCCATGGATCATAAGTGTGTGGGAAGCAAGGAACTGTTGGAAGGAACCTGACGACATCAAGGCATCTGGTTGTATCTTTCTTCCACATTATTTAATACAGATATACTTTTCTTTCCTATATGAATGTTATTTGTCCATATTGTATGATTCCTTGATCACGTACATAGTTTCATATCGAATAGACTATGTTATTCTTGTCTTTGTTGGCTTGTGTTTATTTGTAGATATTTCTCCATAAGCCTCGTGACGGAGCTTGGATTGCATTGGAAAATTCGGATCTTCGATATTTAAAAAGTATGTTCTAGATCCATTTCTCATTTGATAATTGAAATATAAGGAAAGAGTAGTGTACTGTCTTGTTTTGTTCTAGTTTCGTAGTGAAGCTGGGGGGATTGATTTGTGTCCACACTTAACAATTAGCCCGATAACAACGACCCTTACAAATATTGCGACGCACTTGCTATACAAATCACGAAAATTGTATAGCAATTTTGTGGCAATATGCCATGTTTTCGTCGCAATTGCGACGACCTGTACAAATCTTGCGACGAACTTGCCATACAAATCACGAAAATTGTATAGCAATTTTGTCGCAATATACCCTGTTTCCGTCGCTCATGTGACGATCGCTTCAAAAGTTGATTCGTCGCAAACGTTTTCCTTACTTTGCCTATATTTTTGGGTGTGCGACGATCTCTCTTTATTATCGCGCTTGCGACGATAGCTCTACATTGTCTCATTTGCGACGATTTCCCTACTTTGTCTCTCTTTCGACGATGTTTGATAACTTCCCTAGTATCGTCGCTCTTGCAACGTTAATCCAGGTTCATCGCACATGCCATGTCACATTAAACGACGTTTGGGAGACTCGAGATTCGTCGCAATATCCACGACATAATGTCGCAAGAGCATCAAAATAACCGTCGCAAAATGACCCGAATTTGCCAGTGTTAATGGGTCGGAAATGACTTGGGGAGATGACTTTGTTCTCTTTTGGAATGAGAAAGAGGAAGGTGGCGTTGAGAGCCTGTAGGACCTGCCCATGTTTTCTGGAATCTTCTATGATTTCCCAGACTTCTTCTCGTATCATATCCCAACAATGGTGAAAGAAGTCCGTTGTGAATCCATCAGGTCTTAGGGCTTTGCCAATCGAGGTGTCCTTGAGGGCTTGATCAAATCCTTATTGGATAATTGGATGCATCAAAGCCTCATTTTGTTCTTTGGTGACCTCCTTTGGTATGTGATTGAGGATAGAGTCGATAGCTTGAGTGCGATCGATAGGGGGGTCTGAGAGAAGGTTCTTGTAGTAAGACAATAGTTCCTGCTCTATGTCTGCATGTTTTTGCATTTCCAGGCCTTGGTCCAAAACAAGGTGAGTAATGCAATTAGTATGGCGGCGTTGAAGCATCGATTTGTGGAAAAAATTGGTGTTTCTTTCCCCCTCTTTAAGCCATTGAATGCGATATTTTTGCCTCCAGAGAATTTCTTCCTGCACCCATCTTTCTGCTAGTTGTTTGTTGAGAATGGATTCTTGTTCCTTTAGAGATTCAGTGAAGCCTTGAAGTCTAATATGCTGTTGAAGGTCTTGAATTTGCTGATTGAGGATTTCTCGAGCATGGAAAATGTTGCCAAAAGTGGATTTATTCCAGAACTTTAAGTGTTGCTTGAGGTTTTTTAGCTTTTGTTGGAATTTATACATAAGAGTACCTGTTGCGATTGCTACTTCTTTCCACCAGAGGTTTATGTTTGCTTGAAAGTCCGGGTGTGTCAGCTAGAATTTTTCAAAGCAAAAGGGTTTCCTGCCTAGGGTACCGCTGATGTTTATCGAAAGAAGTATCGGCCAATGGTAAGATCCTGGAGTATCAATCACAGTGGCAAGCCAAGAGAGGCCATCCAACATGAGGGGTTATGAGATTAAGAAGCGATCTAATCTACAAAAGACATGTTGTGCCCCCTAACATCTATTAGACCAGGTGAAGGGTTCATTTTCCATTTCTACGTCAATGAGATTCAACAAGCTGATGATTCGGTGGAACCGATCACTGTCATTTCCCAATCTGCGGGTACCCCCCTTCTTTTCCTCCACACCAGTTATCATATTGAAATCTCCCCCAAGGATCCATCAATGATTGTCGATGTTATTAACAATCCATTCCAAATGATGGAGGAAGGCTTCCTTGTCACTTGGGGTTGCCGGGCCATAGACATTCGTGACAAAGCCTGGCTTGTTTGAACTGATGAATCTAAAGGAGGATGTGATGGTCCATTTGGAGGTGAAGATTCCTTCCATCAGAATAGTGGCAGGGTTCTAGAGTACGACTAGCCCCCCTGTTGCACCTTTTGTATCGACTTCGACTATTTTAGATTGCTTCCAACATTTTGTGAGTATTTGAGAGGCCTCCTCTCCCGCTCATTTAGTTTCTTGCAGGAGAAGAATGTCCGACTGTTCCTTGATTATCCTTTCCTGGAGAAAGCATTGCTTGCTTTGTGCGTTGAGGCCCCTGATATTCCAAGATAGCATCTTCATGAAGAAGGTGAGGGTTGGAGGGGAGGAAAGTTGTCCGAGATTAGGTGAATCTGGCCTGAGTTCACAAGGAAATTGCCTACATCTTGAATGAGTTGGTGCTTTGGTTTTCTATGCCTTTGGTGGGTTTGCATTGTTCTTTCGAGCTTCCTCTTTGTATTCCTAGATTCGAGTTGGCCCGAGTCGATCCTCCCGCTATAGAGTTGAGGAAAAAATTGTGTACTTTGTGTAACTGATCCAGGGGTATGGTGTAGAGCTATTGTTTACGATAGGCTTGTTCTAGGTGTACCATGTCTATTCCTGCAAGTTCCTAATCCTCCAGATCTACGTTAGGGTCTCCTATTTTTGATCCTAGATTCGCTGGAAGGGAGGTCTCTGAGTTGGGGATTTGAGTGGTTACGGGAGTAGGTGGGATTGGGTGTGAAAAACCTTGAACTTGCTATGGGGCTTGTCAGGGGGATGGATGGATTGATGGGATTTTTTAATGGTTTCTGAAGGGCTTTGAAAGAGTTACTGGTTGAGGGTCTAGAGGGGGTTTGGGGAGGCGTTTTTTTGGTCGGATGCCTGTGGCGCCTCATGACTTGGGTGAAACCGTCCTTGAGTTTGTCAGGATCCTCAGGGTTTGATTTGCTGGGGTTATTTAGGGGGAAATCGCGAAAGAGATGGCCATGTTCATGGCATTTCTGACATCAAAAGGGAATATGCTTGTAATTTAGGGTTTGGGACCATTCTTCATCTGGGTAGTCCAAGGTTATGGCTCCGGGTAGTGGTTTGGAGATATTTAAGTAAACACAAATACGAGCATATGCAGTGTACCTTCGTTGTTTTGTTGCCTCAGAAGCTTTGACATAGATGCCAATCGTATTTCCAATGCCTGCTAGGATTTCCTCCAACCAGAACTCTTGAGGTAGCGAGTACAGTCGCAACCATATTGGTGCATGCATGAAGTCTTCCTTCTCTGGGCTGAACTTTTCTGTCCAGAAACGAAGGTAAAGACCTGCCGAGTTGTAAAAGTACTGGCCCCCTTCAAAGATTTTGTTTTTGTCCTCCAGGTTATGCAAGACGATAGTGAAGAAGCCCTTTGAACCGAGCTGAAGGTCGTAGTGACCTTTGGGCTTCCACCAATGCTGAATCCATTTCACTAAATCTTTTTCTGATGGCCATAGTCCTATAAATTTTCCTATCAGAGCGAAATCCTTCGTGTATTGTTTCTGATCTTCTATTCTTGGAGAGTTGATAGTGTATTTGGGGGCGACAGGAGCCTGCATAATGCATTTGCCAGGTTCTCAGGTGCGAGCCACTTTTGGATGGTTTGTTTCAGGGTCAATCTCCATGGGTTTTTCCTTCGACAACTCATCCTCCCAAAGAATGTTTTTCATTTCCACTGGAAGTTCAAAGGGTGATCGTTTGAAATGCTTGAAGCCCAACTTAGGGGCGATGACAGAACTATAAGAGGGGTTAGGAGGCCCCCCTTCCTCGACCTCCATGGCCGTAATAGAAACTCAGGGCGACACGTGTAGAGGGACTTGGGGTGGAAACCTTAACAAAGCTCAAATTGTCAACTTAAAAATGGACTAATTTTAATTGTTATGTCATTGTTATTTTGAAACATTTTCCAAAATAAATGGACTACTTTTAATTGTTATGTCATTAATTGTTATGTCATTGTTATTTTGAAACATTTTCCAAAATATAATTTTTATATAAAAGATCTAAATTCATCATAATAATTCAAATTAAAATATCTAAATTCGTCATAATAATTCAAATTAAACTTTTTAATGCTGGTATGATAATATGCTTATAGTATTGCATTGCCATTGTTCTCATGGTGTTTTAATCTTTATTATTATTAAATTGGTAAATGATTGTGCAAACTTGCAAAGTACTTAGTGGTTTCTTGTTATTTGAGGCATTTTCCAAAATATAATTTTTATTTAAAAGATTTAAATACGTTTTAATGCTGGTTTGATATTATGCTTCTATTATTGCATTGTCATTGTTCTCATGGTGTTTTAATTTTTATTATTATTAGATTGGTAAATGATTGTGAAAACTTAAAAAGTACTTAGTAGTTTATGAAATATTAGATGTACCAAAAGCTCTCCAAATTTGAAATAAAGTAGATTGGTTTATGAAAGATTATATGTAGTAATTTTTTTTCAATTTGAAATGGTATAATTTTTTTTTTTTAACATTCTGTTTTTTTATTATGGTATTAGTTATTTTTATTATGGTATTAGTTATAGGTATGTTTTGTAAATTTAAATAGGAGATTTATTGCATTTTAATTATAAAACAATAATAATTAATTAAAAGAAGAGATTTTATAAGTGTAAAAACAATTTCAAAATATAATAAAAGAGATGTGTTTATTTTATTAGTTTACAATTAATCCACTCTACTATGAATATGGGTAATTAATAATAATAATAATGATAATCTACTTAAGGTCACGACGAAGTCACATCAAATTGGTGTATGATACTTCCTTGTTTGTGGGAAAGGGACCCCCCTCCCACATCAAATTGGTGTATGAGACCTCCTTGTTTGTGAGACAAGGGACCCCCCTCCGCCTAGCGATTTGACTGGTAAAGTCTACAGAGGTATACATACCCTACCCCTCTCTGGATTTGAACTTGTGACCTCTCTTAAGAGGAAACACATGTTCTTAACCATTAGGCACTAGTCTAAATCCATTTTAAATCTCAATTTATAGAGGGATCCGATTTTTTAAGGTGTAATTTTTTTATTATTATTTCATTCCATATCAAGTTTTACAATATTTGTTTTTTTAAATGAATCCACTTTTTATTATTATTATTTTTTAAATGAATTAAATTTATTTTATTATTTATTGTTATCTTTTTTTAATTGAATCTACTTTAATTTTTTTTAATATAACATTATCTAACATAACATAATGATAACATCATCATCTCTCCC
>JASDQU010752893.1:3684-14812 GCA_032191745.1 Picea mariana | reverse complement strand
TACCCACGATTATGTGTGGGAGCTTGCACCAGGGTGTAAGTCCGTTAAGCAGGTCGTCAACGTAACTTTTCCACCTGCTCTATCTCAGCACCTTCTTAATTTGTTCCAGCGACGTTGGATTTCATCACCAACTAGTGTGCTCATTTTAATAAGGTTTTGTTTGCTTGCTTGCTTACTAGATTTTTAACGTGTGTTGTTTGTTTTCCCTAGTGGACTCTAGATTGGATCTTTATTTTAATGGTGTCAGTTCCCGGAATGACCAATGAAGGAACCCCTTTTCTAGGGGAACCTTTGTTTTTCCCTCTTACGGAAACATTGGTCCTCCTCACATTGCTACTTTGAGCCTTCCAGGTCCCAAGATTGGATTGTCGGTGTGGTTGTTTTCCACTCAGGTAATATCGAATGCAGTAAGTGCTTCGGTTGTAAGCACTTCCCCCCAAGAACATCAACCTCATGTTGATCCTTCACCTTCTTCACCAGTAAGATCTTCTTTGCCTTCTTCACTTTCAAGGTCTTCTTCCATTTCATCTTCTTCGTTGAGTGAAAGATCTGAAGCTAATAACTCGGTGGATAAGAAGAAGAAGAATAGGAAGAATAAGAAGAAGAAAAATAAGCAAGGGTCCAAACTTCCAACCACTGTCGGACGTGTTGGAAAGAAGCCAGTTACTGTTGATCATGTTGGGAGTGTTGATGATGCCAAGAACACCCAAACAACCCATAAGCCCAAGTACCCTTGCAGGCTTTGTAAGGGTAGCCATCTTCTTAAGGATTGCCCTGGTCTATCCAAGGTTATAGAAGCATGGTCTACACACCCTCGCCAATCGATGTCATTAGCTTAGGAACAACATGTTGATGACCTCCCGTCAACTAATCACGATATTGTTGGGAAGGAGAAAAGTAGAGCCAAGTACCCCTATATGTTGTGCAAAGGGAGTCATCTAACTCATCTTTTCCCTCATATGGAAGAAGCCTCGAAATTCTTGGAAGACATGACTGTTTCACAGCCTCAACTTCCAACCTCTTATCGCAAGCTTACTCTCGACCCACCTGTAGTTGATGGAATGATCAATCTGGCCCCTTCGTCGATCAATCCGGTTGATCATGTTGTCAACCTAGTCACGTCCTTAGTTGAACCAGTTCACCAAGTGGTCGATCCAATCCCATCCTTGGTCAATCCCACTCTCCCATTAAAGAGTGAAACCCAAGTGGTTGATTCGATCCCATCCTCGTTCAATCCCACTCTCTTGTTAGAGAGTGAAACCCAAGTGGTCGATATGTTTCCACCCATCAACCCCATTCTCCCCTTGGATAATGAATCCCAAGTGGTCAATCCAATCTCATCATCGGTCAATCCTACTCTCTCGCTCGAGAGTAAACTCGATACTGCCCACGTTTTTCTCGTTGATACAGACTCTAGCATGTCGGGGGGTATTCCTCCTTCTCCCGCGGAACCCCCTCCAAGTAATGACACCATCCTTTTTAATTGGGTTGTGCTAATTGGACCTCATCTTCCCTCTCACATTCCTTTCCATATTATAGTACATGTTTTTGGGTGGGACATTCCTCAGACGCTGATAGATGAAGGTGTGTCCCTTAGTATTTTTTCCTCTCTTGCTTGGCAAGCTTTGGGTTGTCCTAAGATTGCACCAGTTACACAGAATCTGTTAGCTTTTAACAGAAGAACCAGTCAACCTTTAGGGACCCTTCCTCAGTTTCCCGTAACCTTGGGAGGGAAAACTGTCTTTATTGACGTCATGGTAGTCCAAGACCCCTTGGATTTCTCTTTACTCCTTGGGAAATACTATGTCTATGCCATGAAAGCTATTGTGTCCACTCTCTTCCGTGTGATATATTTCCCGCACATGGAAGAATGGTGATTATTGATCAACTTTCCTTCATTGGTCCTGATTGGATTACCTCCCTTAGTGGTTCTTATATACGGACGATATCGCCCCCGCCACATGTTAATTATGTGGCGTTGTCTCCCATGACTTCAGCTTCTGATGATTTGGATCCAGTAGTTGACATGGTGATCTCTTCGATCGGGATTTTAGAGCCTGATCTCTTTACCCCTATCGTGTCCCTCAACATCTATTCCTTCCAGAGTGTGTTTCTTCCATCCAGTGAAGATCTCTTGGAAGCCATGACCGAGTTTTTTCCCTTGACATGGTGTCCTTTCGGAGCATTTCCCTCTTGGAAGCCATGATCAAGAAGAGAGTCTTTGAGCATGGTTTTCTGATTTCAAGCTCATTAAAAAATGAAACCAAATTTGAGCATGGTTTTCTGATTTCAAGCTCGTTAAAAAATGAAACCAGCTGTGAGGATAGTTTTGCATCTCTGTGGAAACCTCGTTAAAAAAAGAAACATAGGTTATGAGGATAGTTTTGCGTCTTTGTGGCAACCTTGTTAAAAAATGAAACAAAGGTTATGAGCATAGTTCTTGTTTCTGTGTCATTCTCATTAAAAAATGAAACAGAGGTCTAGGGATTGACCTTGGATTCTCGAGCATAGTTCTTGTGTCAAGCTTGTTAAAAAATGAAATAGTTTTCCCCCTCTATGTTTGAGTCAAGTCCTTCGTCTAGTATTTGAAGCTTCTTTTCCCCCTCCTATACCGTTGGACAAAACGAAGCTTGGGGGGCAATGCTTTCAGCCTCTAAACTTCATGTTGAAGGTAAAGTCGTTAGCCTTTTTAAGCTGGGGGCTAAGTACCAACCATCCCTGTGTTATGCGTTGGGAAGTCACAAGCATAGTTTTCACTTTGGTTCAAGCTTGTGTAAAAATGAAACCACCTACCTCAAGAAAAATTTCCTCTAGTTCAAGCTTGTGTAAAAATGAAACCAGGTCCAAGCATAGTTTTGGCTAGTTTTAAGCTTGTGTAAAAGTAAAATCTAACCCAAGCATAGTTTTTTTTTGTTTTAAATCTTGCATAAAAATGAAAACAATCACGAGATTAGTCTTTGTTCTTTCTCATGCTTGTAAATACATGAGAATAATTTACTGATCTTAGTCGTTTCTCTTTCTCATGCTCGTAAATACATGAGAATAGGTTACTGAACTTAGTCTTTGTTCTTTCTCGTGCTCGTAAATCAATGAGAATGTAATCGAGTATACTTTTATCACTTTTTTGGACTCGTAAAGTTTATACGAAAAAGGAACCCCCTGGAGTTCCCTTTAAGCTCTTTTTAGACTCTCTAAACATGAAAATATTGTCGAGTGACCTTGTTCTTTTCACGCTCGTAAAAGTATTTGAAGAAAATGTTTTATGGGCGTTAGTTTATCACTTTTTCGGTCTCATTAAACTAACTTACGAAAAAGGAACTGAGAGAGTTCTCTTTAAGTGTTTTTAAGACTCTCTAAATATGAAAAACCCCCGAGTTTTCTCTCTTTGGACTCGTTAAACAAACATCAAAAGGCCCATATGGGATCGGAGTTTTCTTTAACTATTTTTCAAACTCTCTAAACATGAAAAACCCATGAGTTTTCCTTCTTTGGACTCGTAAAACAAACATCGAAAGGCCCATATGGGACCGAACCATTCCTTCCTAGGGTTCGTTAAACATACTCTGAGGGACTCATCCGAAGGATGAGCTTATATTACAAGAATATGTTATCCTCCTCAAGCTTGCGTAAAAATAAAGAGGTACTCACCAGAAATGGTGTGGGAAAAATTGGGAAAGAAATGTGTCTAAACCTGTATTCTATGGAAGAGTCACATTTGAACATGACACCCTTTCACTTGCTTTGTGTCTAGGTTGGAAAATTTGCTTGTCTCTTGGTCATAATCCTTTATAAGATTACAAATTGGTATGTGATCCTTATTGTTGAGTCAGTGTTTCCAAGACAGTTGTCGTGTCGTCAATATGTTCAAAGAGAAGTTCACCCCTGAAAGCCTTCTATTGCGTCGACCATTTTTGCAGTCCTTAAGCCTTCTATTACGTCAGCCATCCTTGAGTCAATCCTAAATCATTTGTTACTATGATCTACCTCAAATCTTGTTACTTGTTTCGTGTCATTGATGGGGGATACATTAAAACCCTCCTGTGACAAGTCTTTTCTTGTCGACTTCAGCTCATTACCTAGGAATTAGACTTAGAAACTCATTGGTACCTTGGAACTTGCATGCCTCAATGGCAAGTTTCCTCACTTTCGACAGTGGGTTTTCATTATTGACCCCTGATCAGGAGATTCTGCCGAGTGTTTGACTTTAGATCACAAATTCACACCCGTTGGATTGTACTAGTGTACCTTGAGAGTCATTGACATTAATGGTGATTTCCCTCACGCTTGTTAACAGTATACACTAATGACCGGTAATCAAGTGGTTTCTACCATGTTCGACTTAAGCACATGTATTCGCATGGTTAGATTCGTACTATAGAGTGGTGGAGATGAAGACCATGAATCTTTTCTTATAGATTCAAGTTGCGTTGGAGTATATTCAGATTGTACTGGTGCATAGATCCACATTGTATGTCTCGTGGCTATGTTCAAATTTGATTCTTTAACACATAGATCAACAGTGTCTTTTTGGTAGCTATGTTCAGATTTGAGTCATATTGGCATGGATCCATAGTGTATGTTTGGTGGCCATGACCTATTTTAATTGACATGGATCTTTGTATGTCAGCATTTATGATTTGAGTCATTTTTATTCTAAGTATGGGAATGCCTACCTCAGTCATTATATATTATTGTACTGTATTTCCTTGTTTGTTGGCAGGTTTCCGATCGACGTGTTCCTTGTTCCCTACACACACTCGACAAAGTATTTCAGCGATCACTCAGTTCTAACTTCATACTTTGGGGGGCTCTCTGTTACACATTATTTTCATCATCCCTATGACCGTTAATGATGTAAATATATATGTTGCCTTCAGAGGGGTCAGTGGCCTGGATTCCTGAAGAAAGAAGGGAGAAGAACTTTTCCTGAGAGAACAAGTTGTATTTTCAATTATAAAAACCCTATTAAGGAGGAATTTTGCAGGTTGCACCATACACGGGGTGCGAAAATGCCTGATTTCCGCAGGTTGCACTATAGCTAGGTCACGGAGTTTCCACAGGCTTCACTATAGCTAGGGTGCAGCGGCCTTTGTACGTGGGAAAAACGAGCATCTTCTCGATGCTTCTAGAAGAAGAAGCTTCTATATTGGTGAGGTGGCTTCCGAATGGTTTGGATCTTGCTCGCTTTCATAATTTAGTGGGATCATCCTAACCTCCTCATCTTATCCTCTTCAGCTTATAAAAGGAGAGGAACTCTCATGGAGAAAGTTATATTGGCTTGTTATTGAGTTTTGTAGCTTGATTGTAGTTGGATTGAGCTTGGAAAATTTATGTTGGCTTTGAGCTTTGCTTTGTCAAGATAGATTGTGAGTAGCTATCAGATACACAGTCTCAGAATCCATTGGAACAAGAAATGTGTGGGAAGCAAGGAACTGTTGCAAGGAACCTGAGGACATCAAGGCATCTGGTTGTATATTTCTTCCACATTATATAATACAGTGGCATGTTTCTTTCCCATAAAATCATTCTCATTTTACTACATGACTCCTTGATCACATGTATAAGTTTTCATTGAACATACTATTGTTTCTTTTACTTTGGTTGGTTTGTGTCATTGCAGATCCAATATCACAAGAGCACCAGAGCGAAGCAGGGAAAACAAAGACATAAGGAAGCAATATTCAAAGGTATGTCATTCGTCTCTTATCCAATAGTAGATCCAATGATTAATCTTAGGGAAAGTGCCATGTCCTGTCTTGTTTTGTTCTAGATCCAGGTGGATCTAGGGATATTAGTTTATGTCTGCATTTACCGATTTATCCAATAACACCTATATTTCACCTCTACATCATACTTGAGTTTTGGTGGCAATGGGAATCTGAAATGGCTTGTTGAAACAGCCAAAGAATCAGCCATGGTATTCTCCTCTCTTGGAATAAATGAAATGTTGAAATCCAAGAAGAAACTGTCAACTAGGTCCCACACTTCGTTTTTGTAAGATTTGAGCCTAGGATGCTTAGCTTGGTAAATACTTTTGATCTGATGAACAATTATTTATGTATCACCAAACACAGATATCTCCTCAATTCCCATGTCCTTTGCAGCCCTTAAACCCAAAACAAGAGCTTTGTACTCTGCCACGTTGTTGGTAGCCTCAAATTCTAGCTTGTAGGACAAAGCTATAGTCTCTTGATAAGGTGAAACAAAGACCAGTCCAACACCAACACCTTCCTTAGAAGAGGCTCCATCAAAGAACATATTCCAAACATAGGTATTTGGAGAAGGGGTTTCACAAAAAGTGATGGGTTGCTTTCTGATTTCAAGAGGAGTTTCAGGAGCATTAGTGAGATGCAATATGTTGGATCCCAAATCAATGTCAAGAGAAAAAATAGGATGGTTGGTGGGGTTTGTGTCATCACTAATGATGTAGGCCAATTGAGCTTCCATGTAAAGTCTCCTTTGTTCACTCCCAAACACAGGAATGGTGGCTTATGAAAGGTCCATCTTCAAGGTTCCCCCCAGTCTCTTTATCCAAGATCTAGATAGGAGCATCCTGAACTTAGGGGGAACATCAGCCACTACGATATCCATGACCACGCTCTTCATTGGAAACTGGAAAAGAGAAACAACCAGGTCTTTGATAACCCCAAGGCACTTTAAGTTCCTAGAGTCAAAAGAATACATGTCATGGTAGGATTTTGTAACCTCCAACCCGAGCTCTTCCATGAAAATCTTAGGCATAAGATTGTGAGATTCCCCTGAATCCATCAAACAGTTATGCAGCACCTTATCATGGATGTTCAATGAGGTGTAGAAGGGAGGAGAGGAGTCGTCTCTATCCTCTACCAAAGGCCCTAATATGACATTTGGCCTTTCATCTTGGAGGTTAACTGAGTCTATGAAGTGAGATGTAGGTTCAAGCTGAAAAATTTTTGATAGGCACCTTTTGAAATCCTCATGCTTGACTAACTTTGAGATAGGTACAAGGATTCTAATCTTTTTAATCTCATGCTCAAAGCTATAGGGGGAGGGAGGCTTCAGAATCTCCTTCACCTCTAGGACAGGACCTTTGACCACTAGTGGGGGGCTCTGTGCCTTCCTTTCTTTGTTGATGTCTGCTATATCTCTAGCAGGCTTCTCGGCTCTAGCAGGTCATTCAGGAGCGTCAGGCTTTCCTTCCTTCTTCTTGGATTGAAGTTTATATCTATTCAGATCGTTGCTAGTCTTTTCTCCTTTTCTCAGCTCATTCACTTGATTACTCATGAGGGCTTCTTCGTATGCAGACTTATTTACATGAGGGCTTCTTCGTATGCAGACTTATTTACATGAGGGGATGAAGAGGTATCTCCAAGGCAATGCATCTCAGGATCAAAATCTTCTTCCTCTCCATTTTCATTGGTAACCAGGTTATTTTGGAGAGGGTTTTGGATTTTCTTATCATCTCGGTCCACGTTTCTCTAATCTCTTTGGATGGTCTGAGGGGCATTAATTGTTCTTTTGAAACTACCTCTATTATCAACCATTTGGGGATTTCTATAGCTCTACTTTCCTTCCAATTCGAATCTTTCCATCCTAGCAGAAAGTGACTTTAGTAGTTTGGTTACTTAATCCATTTGAGGGGGGGAAGCAAAGGAACTAGAAGTTGAACCTTTAGACATGTATTTTCTTATGTCTTTATCTGCCTTACTCCTAAGCTTATCAACTATCGATATATTAGATTCTACTTCAATGGTTGCATCTTTCATATGAGCCAAGGAGGTAGCTCTTCTTTCTCTTAACAGGAGGCAGAAATCAGGGTCAAAAGCACTAGAATAATTAATCTTTGCAGAGGTTTCTGTAGGCTTAATCTCAGTGGGAATTTTATTATACATTATATTAAACCTCTTTGAGAAGTCAGAAATAGATTCCCCTTCCCCTTTCTTCAGTGATCCGAACTCTGTAATATATCAATGGAAATCCTTTCTATCACCCCAATTCTTTAAGAAGGCTTCATCAAGGGCTTCAATCCCATTAATAGATCCAGGGGGAAAATCCCTGAACCATTTCATGGCCTCTCCATCAAGTCTATGAACAAAAATTCTCATCCATACATATTCAATCACAATGACATAATTGTCAGCATAACTATAGAAGGCTGCAAGGTGCTCCTCTACGGTTATATCTCCCTCACCTGTGAACTTGGGCAATTGTTTAAGGTAGCCATCAGTTGGGAGAGCACTTAGAGGCTAATTTAGAACAAGAGGGGTGTACCTAGAAGCCAGTATAGAATCCATTCTACTTCTGGGGGGATTAGCACCTGCCATTCCGATGTGAACTGGAGGGGAACCCGGAGGGGATGGAGTTTGGAAAGGTGAAACTAGGGCAGTGATTCTAGGAGAAAAAGGAAAAGGTTGAGCATTGGGAGATAAAGATGAGGGGCTAGAGGTAACAGAGGTTTCCCCTTCTGTAACTGCAACAACTCTAATAGGAGGAGGAGTAGTAAATTCTAGAGTAGGAAAGTCTTCTAAGGTCAAAGCTCTCTCCTTCCACTTCACAACTTCAGGGGAGAAAGGGGTGTCAAATATCTCTCCTTCCAAACGAAGAATAGGAGGGGATAAATCAACAAGAAAACTCCCAAAACTTAAATTTCTTGAAACTCCAGCAATTTGTATAATAGGAGAATAAGAAACAGTTACTGGATTTTCTCAAGAGGGATTATGAAAATTATCAGAAAAACTTGGTACAGTAGTGGAGGTACCTTTTTGAGTGGTCTTTCCCTTTCTGATAATTTCCTTTGGGTCAACTTCATGTGTTGATAGAGGTAGCTGTGAAGTGGAACTTGTGTGTCTGCCTTTAGGAGCCAAAACTGAAACAGTGGAGTCGAAACAGTGGATTCGCCAGGTACAAGTTGCAATCTTCAATGGTACTGATATCTAATGCACCTTCAGAATTAGAGTTTCTTTGTCGTTCTATCCGAGGGAAAAGTCTTCAATTCGTCCCCGGCAGCTGTGCCAGAAATGTTAGCACTAGAACTCAACTTTAGATTGCATAGAAGGTAATCCCAGTACCCATCAGTTTATACAGTAAATGCAAATGAGTTTTAGGTGTTCAAATGGAGAAGACTTAATGATAATAACGTTCTAACTCAGAAATCTGGACTAGCATGCACAAGCAATTGAGGTCTTGGATTAACTTCAGTCAGTAAGTTGGAGTAAAGGTGAGTAGAAGGAATACTTTGGTGAGAAAGGTATAGAGGTCTGCAATGGACATCAGGTCTTCAAGCAGCCTAAGGAGGAAAAAATCAAACACGAAATCCTCTTGGATTCAAATTTCAAGGAAAATGAAAGAAATCATAACATCACTATAATCAAGCATTCATCATAATACAGTCAAAACAATCCATGTGAATCAGTCATTCATGAACTCTCTTAGTATCAGAGGAAAATAATATGGAGTAGGACAAGTTGACTTAGTTTAATCAAGAAGTCTCAAATCAAGTACATAACCAGAGAACCAGTGTTCTTCATCAAAATATTACAATAGTAGGGAGCCTAGCTCAACCATTCGACCTTAACAAAATATCAAAACTGTCTATAAATACCCATAAATGTTGCAACCACCAGGAGTGTGATCGGACCACTATCTTCAAAGCCTTCAGTCAACACCTTCTCTGTCAGATTGTGCAGGTTTTCTCATGTCAGACGCGAGCCAAGCGCAGTCATGTGCTTTACAGGAAAATTTTCCCATAAGGAAGCTTCGGATCATCAGCGTGCCTTCATGGCTACGCTCTGCAATGATTTCCACTTATGGGGTGAGATGAGGTCTCAAATTTCGCCACCAATATTCAATAACTACCTTCATTGGGATTAGGATAGGGCCTGACACTCATGAATGTTTCCAGGCGATGCCATACATATTTTTTCAATCCGAGCTGAGAAAACAGGGAGACCAGGGCGCACAAATGAACAAGGGCAAGCAGAAAATGATTTTATCGGTGAAGGGGGAGAAAATTCAAGACTTCACCTGTGAAAAGGATAGAGACAAGGGAAAACTACAGACTTAGGTAGAAACCACAAACCCACAGGACTCTGACAAGTTCATGTGATAACATGTTGGATTTAAAAATACTCATACCCAGAACAGTCCTCTATCCTAGAGGATTTAATTACCAGTCTAAATGGTGGTTGGTTGGTCCTCCTCAAAAATAAATGAGAGTATGGGCATAGTACCCATCTGGAAGTTTCTGATCTAACCCAAAAATTGAGGGATTTGACCCAATAAATCTTGTTGAAGAAGGCAAGAAAAACCAGAAAATCATGGGTAGAGAGGTGAGAGATAGATACAGTTGGGTCTGTAGATAGAATCTGAGTGGAGAAGAGTGTGAGAAACTCTTTTGGTTCTGAGAAAATAGAAAGAAGATAAGAAACACATTTTCTCGGTGCAGGAACCATTAGAAATTGTCTTCAAATCAGGCTGATAAACGAGGCTACGAAATTTTAGTGATTGGATGAGAAATCGTGAAGGAACTAAGAGGGGAGGGCACTGAGGGATTGTAGGGAAGTGAAAGGCCTCCCTTGTTCTTTGTATGAATGTTGGTGTATATATATTCTTAGTATATTTCACTCATTTATATGTCAATCCGAGATTCATAATCAGAATAGTTGTTACACTATATGTGCCGAAAACAGGTAACTTATCCATGTCTGTTGTGTCTAGATCAATCAAGAATTAATTAATAACACGACACTCTGTTTTTAGAATATTTGAACACTTCACACAACTTCAAACTCAAAAGATAAAGCTTATAAAAAAACTCTCAAATAGACACTCAATTGGAAAGGTTCTTGCTTAGAGGACAAGTATGTTCATTACAGGCTCATGAAATGAAGAGATGAACTTAGATCTTGCTTCTTGTAGCAATTGAAAACGTAATCAACAATCCACTTTATTCACTCTTAGAAAGAAATCAATCATAACTCTATTAATTCCAATCAAACCTTCTTTAATACAAGAAACAGTCAATATGATTAAGAGACTTCATTACATGGAGCATGAAGGTGAGAGATGAAGTCTTATGGTTCATGTACCTACTAAGAATAACACAGTCATAAATTCAAAACAATAACATTTTCTTACTTAACAATCCCAC
>JASDQU010752892.1:40372-60153 GCA_032191745.1 Picea mariana | reverse complement strand
GGCTCATCTCCTTGATTTCGTTTGTGCTCATGAAAGAGCTATCTCTTCTGAGCTTGATCTCTTTGAATGTTTTCATCATCCCATGTGCTCCTTGCATTTTAGGGATCTCTTCAAACTCAAATCGAAGGTCAATGATGATCGACGATTCACAAGAATTGTGGGGTCCCAACATGCGAGTTCTTTACTAGGGAGTTCTACCTCCGCAATATGGAAAGTGGTCTCTTGATTCTAGTCTAAATGAGATTGTTGATCCTCCAATCCATCGAGATCAACAACAAGGGTGAATCATGGGCTACGAACTAGCGCATCTGCTATTTTCACCTTCACGCTCTACAGTGATTCCCCACCCTCAATCTCTATTCATATATCAATGATGCATGTCAATTGTGTGGTTTAAATTTACATCTCGGAGCCTCAAGATCCAAAGTTCCTATACCCAGGTCATGTGGATACTCATAAAACTCTAGGGATATGATCCTCACTCTTAGTTAGGTTTTTGGTTAAGGATGTAAGCGCAAGTTTAGAGTCTCCTAGACAACTGGTTTGAAGGGAACACCTTCCTGACTCACAGAGCATTAAGCTCTGAATCAAGGCAAGGTAACTTGTGAGGTTACCAAATCGGTAAATATGCCTAGAGGCTTTCTCTGACTCCGAAACGGCGATGTAAATTCCCGAGGAAAGCGCCTTCGAGTGATTAAACTGGGGCGTATGGAAATCGGAGAAAAATTATAGGTTCTCAAGGAAACAAACACATACTCATAACTTAATAATTTAATACAGAGAAGGAAACCTTTATAGACATGTAAATACTCACATGCATCCATTATTTACAATTCAAAACATAAAGTAAGAAAACACTTATTAGAACCATAGAGTGTGATGTGACTGCTAAAAGGGGTGCTCGTTTCCACCCAACCACAGGCTCAATCACTCCCAATGGATTTATCACTGGCCACCCCCGATCTTAATCCACGATGCTTTGAGATTCAATCTCTTACTTTCAGCTCAACGAAAGTTAGGGATGAAGGTTACTCTCCTTCTCCCAATACAGAATATAGATAAGGACAAATGTTACTCTCCTTCACCTGGTTCAATCTCTAATTTATGTGATCAGAACTCAATGTTCCTCCTGCAGTCCTTCCTCAGACCCAAGAGTTTCATCTCTTGTCTCTGCATTTTTCTTCGCAGGTCTCCCTCTGTCCACCAAACTTCCTTTATTTCCTCCCTCAGCAAGATTGTGTGTGGCTTGAATTTTCCAGTCCATGGTTAGGTTCGGAAGCCTTACCAATGGGGAGTCTACCCTATCCCTCATTAACTCTTGAGGATGCCTTCCCACCTACCATCCTGACGAGAATTCATTCCTGTTCAGAGGGTTGTTCTGATCTGAGAAAATTAATTCCAGGATGGTACTAGTTCGATGGAGGTTAACGCAACCATTCTTGGTCCCCTCCACCACCTTTCACAACATTTCATGGTCTCTCTCTTAGCACATCCCCTCTTTCAGTAGTCATGCAACACGTAACCATTTTCTATCAAGATAATAATAATTTACATTCATTGACCTTCTACAAAAGGTCCATCAAATCAAACATTCACACTTTTAAGTTTTCCATAGTTCCTCAACCCATATAATTATATTTACAGATTGGGGGAAACAGGGTGTTACAATTCCCTCCCCCTTAAAGGAATCACTATCCTCGATGTTATATCTATCAACATGATATGTATGTACATAAGTAAAAAAAATCGGATATGCCTGTCTCATGGCATCTTCCATTTCCCACGTAGCCTCATCTGGGCCAAAATGTTTCCATTGCACCTTGACCTATGCAATGGTTTGATTCTTGAGTGAGGTTTCCTTCATGTCTAATATGCATTGGAGTTATGGAAGGAATTCTCCCTACGGATCCACCTAGATCACAAACCAATCAATTATATGATTAACATCATGTACATATTTCTTTAGTAATGAAACATGAAAAACATTATGTGCCTTTACTGTGGGAGGAAATGCTAGCCTAGAGGCTACATGCCCCACTCTATATAAGACTTCAAAGGGTCCACAATACTGAGGTTCCAACTTGGCACAAGCTCCCATTCTTAGGGAACTCTTCCTGGGTCTAACTCTGAGATAGACATGGTCTCTGGTCTTGAACTCTTTGGGAGTTCTCTTTCTGTCGGTGTAACTTTTTTGTCTATCCTGAGCAATCTTTAGATTTTGTCTTATCTGAACCACTTGATGTTCCATTTATTTTAGCATGTTGGGTCTGATTGTAATTATTTCCACTGGATTACTCCAACTGATTGGAATCTTGCACTATCTACCATAGAGGACTTCAAGAGGGCTCATCACTGTTGTTGTAGGAAAACTCTACCAATGGTAGGTAGTCTTCCTATTTCTTAGGCTTATGCATTACATGAATCCTTAGCATGTATTCTACTATTTGGTTCACTCTTTCTATTTGTCCATTAGTTTGAGGGTGGTAGACTGTGATGAACAACAATTTAGTCTCAAAACTAGCCATTAGGGATTTCAAAAATTTTGAAGTAAACTTGGTCTCTTGGTCAGATACAATTTCCTTGGGTATGCCATGCATTCTAAATATCTCCTTCATGAAGATGTTGGCAATATCTATGGCCTTGATATCTATGTTGGCAATGAGAAGATTTACTTAGTTTTTCCACCACGACCATGATGGTATCATTTTGCTTGGTCGACTTTGGTAATATGGTGATGCAATCCATGGAGATGGTTTCCCATTTCCATTTTGGGATCGATAGGGGTTGTAATAATCCTGTTGGATGCTATTGTTCTGCCTTAGCTTGCGGGCATTCTAGGCACTTAGCTAGATAGTTATCTATGTGTTTGTTCAACCCAGACCAATAGAATTGTTTCCTAGTGGCTGTGATCATCTTCTGATATCCTGGGTGACCAGTATATGGTCTCTTATGTAGTTCATCCATTATGAACACCTTCAAGTCGTCATAGTTTGGAATTTACAATCTATTTATGTAAGTCGACAGCCCTTCCTCAAGCATATGGTAGCCTTCATACTTCATCCCTATAGGCTCTTGTGTTAGGTATGAGGTCACTATCTTGAAGAATGCATCTGTCTCTTATGCATTTCTGAATCTTTCCATGACGTTCGTTTCACAGGTGCTTACTGCTGCTAGATGAATCGTTTTTATACTTCCGCTAAGGGCATCGACCACCCTATTTTCCTTTCCTTTTATATGTTTGATTTCGAAATTAAATTCACTTAGGAGATCCATCCACCTAGATTTCCTGGCATTGAGTTTTGGTTGATCAAACAGGTGTCTCCATCCATAATGATCTATCATAAGCACAAATCTTCTACCCAGGAGGTAGTGCCTCCACATTTTTAAAGCATGTAGTATGGAAACCAATTATAGGTGATGGGTCACATAATTGATCTCGTTCTCATTTAATTTCCTGGACATGTAGAAAATCACACGTCCCGCTTGCATAAGGAATTCTCTGAGTCCTTCCTTGCAGGCATTTGTACACACAAGGAAATCATTATCTGGGTCTGCAATCTTTAGCAAGGGTGTATGGGTCAGGAGGTATTTCAGTTCCTGAAATCTTTCTTCACATTTCGATTTACAAATGAATTTAATTCCCTTTTTATGAAGGGTAGTGATTGGACAACCAATCTTGGAAAACCCTTTTATGAACCTTCTATAGTATCTCACTAATCCCATGAAGGATCTAATATCAGATACATCCTTCGGGGTACTCCATTCCATAATAGATCTAATCTTTTGAGGATCTACTGCCACTACTTCCTTAGAAATGACATGGCCTAGGTAATGGACTTGCTTCTGAAAGAATTCGCACTTGCTAAACTTAGCGTAGAGTTGATGCTCTCTTAGTACTTGAAGTATGAATCTAATATGTTCTTCATGCTACTCCCTATTCTTGGAGTAGATTAGGATATCATCAATGAAAACCAATACAAATTTGTCCAGAAAGTTGTTGAGTACATTATTCATCAAGAACATAAAAATGGTCGAGGCATTGGTTAATCCAAACGGAACCTCCATGAATTCATAGTGACCATAACTCATCCTGAAGGATGTTTTGTGGATGTCTTCATCCTTTAATCCAGACTTGATGGTAGCCAGACCTTAGTTCGATCTTCAAGAAGATGGATGCACCTCCCAATTGGTCAAACACATCATCAATTCTTGGTAAGGGGTACTTGTTCTTTATGGTTTCCTTATTGAGTTGTCTGTAATCTATGCACAGTCGAAGTGTGCCATCTTTATTTTTCACAAACAGGACGGTCTCTCCCCACATAGATACATTGGGTCAGATGTATCCTTTGTCCATCAATTCCTTTAGTTGTAGCTTGAGTTCAACCAACTCCGACGTGCTCATTCTGTATGGTGTTCTAGATGCTGGTACCACTCCAGGTGTAATTTCTATCAAGAAGTTAATATCCCTTCTCAGAGGTAGACCTGGTACTTATTATGGGAATACGTCCTTGTATTCTCTTAATATGGGTTGGTCCTCTAGGTTTGGTTTGTCATCCTCAACAGATTCCAATACATGTATGGCATATAAGGAACACCCCTTTCTACAATACTTTTTCATTTCAAGGGTTGATATTTTCCTCAATGAGACATGCTTCTGAATCCCTTGGAGGGTCGTCTTTCTTCCGTCTTCATTTAGACATTCTAAATTTTTATGATAACAGTCCAATTTAGTTTTGTAAGCATCCAACCAATCTATACCAATCAACAAGTCATATTAAAAGCAACATGGAACCACACCTCTCTAGGGGTATTTTGAATTTGAGTTGGATATGGATTAGATTAAAAGGTTTTTCACACCATGGAGTAGTCGTGGGGACCTAACCATCATCAAAGAATGCAAAAAAGAGATTTAGTATATTTTTGCAACTTCTCAAGGATCTTTTTGTAGGTAGTATTTGGTCTCCAAGTGGGATATCAACACCATGAGTAGATTTATGCACTAGAAATGGGTGTTGAGGCCTAAACAAGTCCAGGAGTGAAAAATTGTCTTTAAGCCTTAATTGAACCTTCTCAAGCTCAAGCACCATGAACAACACTAATGTCATGGGAGGACAACAAGGTCCTTGTGCCATAAATTAGGCTTATCGAGCTCAATCACCATGAAATACCCCTACAACCCATAAAACATGCCATCATTTAGATATCTTTGAACTATGAGTGGTTTACCAAGGGACATTATCATGTTTTTAGTAATACTAATTGGTCTTTTGGTTTTAATAATGGTCAAGGAAGGATACCAAGGGCTTTAGGAATTTAACAAAGATTCTTTGGCTAAAGCATCATGAAAGCTCTATTATGATGCCACATAGAAGTTTTATATGGGATCTTTGTCCTCTAACTAGGATATGGCCTTCATTAATTTGTTTTGGGTAATAGTGATGGTTTTAGGCCCTTGGAACAACATAATAAAATAAAATAAGGGCCTTATGCAATAAATTAATCATATAGGCCTAAAGAACTATGAACAAGGACTCAACCTTGACACAAGCCCCTTAGATAGGTTCTCTCACCTATGAGTGGTACTCTTAGTGTCATTACATGATTTTTCACAAAGGGAATGGATCTAGGGGCCTTAGCTAAGGCTGAGAGAGGAAAATAGGTCCTTTTCCCTTAAAACAAGGTTTTAGTGGTGATATTTTTCTTTTGAAACATGCTAAGGTGAGGGAGTTTGATATGGTTATTATTGTACACAAAAAATGCACATGCAAATTTAAAACATGTGTACTCTTAAAAGGTGCAATCACTTTTAAAACACACACATGCTTTTATAATATGCAGGCACATTCTTGTGAAATAACAATAAAAAACTAGATGAGATTGTCTTTTTTCTTCTACAGTGTTGGATGAGATGGATGCTTTGGTTTTCAATTCAAAGTGAGAACTTGGTGGTTCATAATAGATAAACAAACACATGCTAGGTTTTCCCACTTCCTATTATAATATTTGTTTTCGATGAGGTTTTAAAATATGTCCCACATATTCATCACAGAGGAAACAATGCACACTTATAAATCTCTATATGTAGATTCCATATATTATTTTTCAAAGAAAATAAAGTGTTTTATATTTTTAATTCATTTTAATTTTTATATATGTCATATGATCTGTACACTTCCATGGATATTCTACTGGAACAATTCGTCACAATAGATCTGATAAGTAAAACTGAAATCTACACTATGAAGGTTAAATTCCTTTAGATTCCAAAATATCTAGTTATGGATTTTCTTTTTACGCATGAAATAGATAAAATGCAGAAAGATAGAGAACAATAAAATATAATCACACACCATCCACAAAATAAAAATACATATTTTCTCTAGGAAACCCTTACGAGAGAAAACTCAGCTAGAAGGTGAGGTTTCTCTACTTTATTTTTTTGATATTGAAATAATGCAAGTACAAAGGAGAAGGAACTCTCTATGGAGTTATCTGAGACATGTGGCTTGTTAGGATATTACAAAACATTAACCCGCCTATGTTATGCTCTCTAATTTCCCACTCCCATTTGTTCTTGTCTATTATGGAAAAAAATACAATAACATAGAATGGAACCCCTTCTCCTCTTAGTGACCCGGTACTTAACATAGTCCAATAGCGATCTAGGGGTAGGATTTTGACTTCCTCAACCACCAATTGTGATAGGGTTTTGAACCTTCTAGAATCTTCTTGAAATCACATATGTGGCCAGCCCCATATTCGTGAGTAATGGGGGATGACGTGACATCTTCTTGTACCATGGTGGTCAACATGGTAGGTCAACTTACGAGAGGCATAACTTTTGCATACGAGCTACGATTAACGTGCTTTTTTCACTATTGGAAATTTCTCAATGTGTATAATAGTGTCACAAGGTCTAAGCTATGTAGGGAAGGTTTTCATCCCCAAAAATATCATTTTATGCCTCAAAATGGCCCCAAAAGTTCCAGATCCCAATTTTCCAAACTAGGACCTACCACTAAAATGGCCCTTCAATCTGATTCCTCCAAATTTTTCCACTCTAAAATAATAGAGATAGATGAAGAATAACATAACTGTAGAAATTTAACTAGACAATCACTTAGTCAAAAACATATTTCAACCTCCAATAACTTAAACAGTAATGCGGAAAACTTAACAACATTCTACTATACTTTATGAGAATAAATAAATTGATAAGAAAATTGAAAATTATAGTAGCATAAATAACAACGAACAATAGACAAAATCTCATCATATTTGACACTAGATTTCTAGGCAATGCCCCTTGGAAAACCCTAAAGGGAAAACCAACCAAGGAGAGATTCTTCTTATTGAGCTAGCAGGATAAATTTTGATTTTACAATAGCAACATTTTCAGCATTAAATAAACAACACTTATCTCATAAACTATGCTAACAATCCACCTAAACAACTATGTCAAATACCATCAGAAGCTAAACCTGATTTCTGTCTCAAAATCTATGCCCAAATTTCTGTTGTATGATTATATTGTATGGTATTTTATGGAAGTAGTAAAACATCGAAAACTATGCACAATAGTTGCAAAATCTATACGGATTTTGGTCTACTAGAAGCCTTGAAAATATTTCCAAACTTCTGATGTATGGTTTCCTTGATTTCAGTGCCTAAAAATAGTTGTACGGACCAAAAAATATGTACTGTATGACCCTCTAATGTTTTATGGACCTGTATTAAATTTTGAGTATTCTCCTTGGGATGCATGTTAATCCTCTCCTTGGGACGCACACCAATCCTCCTTTCTTCTCTTCTTTTCCTTTGAGCTCAATCTCTCTTGGAAATCACACCTCTTCACATTCCTCCCAACCTCTCCTTGAAAAGTGTGCCCCATCTCCCTCAAATGTTTTCTTTATTCACCCAGTAATGAGTAAATTCCCTAACCCTAGATCTAGAAAGAGATAGATGGTCAAGATTAGATCTTTCCCTCTTGAGATCAACAATTGTGACTTAATATTCTGTTGAGTTCACTTAAATCACTTAAGTGACCCACACTTTATAAAGTCACTTTTACCCATTAAATATTAAAATACCCAACATGAATTTATAAAATCACTTTATAAACTCACTTTATATACTAACTTAAGAA
Source organism: Picea mariana (assembly GCA_032191745.1). NCBI lineage: Eukaryota > Viridiplantae > Streptophyta > Pinopsida > Pinales > Pinaceae > Picea > Picea mariana. The sequence continues at coordinate 52,007 of JASDQU010752892.1, read as the reverse complement.
AGACATTTACTCTTCAATTCTACATGCTGGGTATTGTCGATGTAGAAGTACCTATGAGATAAAAAATATAACACTCCCTCTTAGCGAGGGAAGTACTTTTGGAACCTCCACCAAAATCTGCCTCCAACCCCATCATCTTATTCGATGTTGTAGCTACTCTCTCTGAACTAGAAGCCTCTACTCCGTCTAAACTGGAAGCCACTGCTACTACCTACACTGAACTCTAATTTGGAGACCTGTCTATCCAAAGCATGCTTTCAAGAGTTTCCTCACTCCTCTGAGAATCCAACTGTATCATCTCATACCAGCTGATTTCTTTGAGAGTACTATAAGAGGCTTGAGTTCCAAGTATCAACTCACTATTTCGATCAACCTTCTCACTATCGGACATTGACATAGATTATTAATCCAAGAATCCATTGGATCCAACCACAATTTGTCCCAACAACCCGTATAACCTCTCATGCTAGTCACCAAGAAATATTTTTGAGTCAAGAGTATCTCCCTATGGATATAGAAACATTAATCCATGAAAGAACACAACTCCACATCCATCAACCTCATAATCTTACACCGAGAGTAAATTTATCGATAGCTCTGGAACAAATAACACCTTGGAAAACTTCAGAAGACCTCCTAACTCTAGCTGAAATCTCATGCATCCAACCCCTCTCACTGCAAGTTTGGTGCCATCCCCAAAACCAACATAGTAGTCTAATTCTATCTTTGAGAAACTAAGGAACATGGAACTCATTCCCATCATATGCCGAGGTGCACCATTGTCCACAAATCACACTCCAATTTCCTCAAACTCTACACCACTTCTTGAAAGGAAAATCATCAAAGAAAATTCCCTCTTGAATTTTTCTTTGAACTCAAGAACCTTAGTTGATGTTGATACCTATGGATATTGGTTCTTCTTCTTCTTGTTAGAACATTGAGTAGCATAGTGACTAGCCTTGTGACATGAAAATCATTTCATTTGCTCATGTCCTTCTTCCTATCTTTTCTCTTTCCCATAAGAACAACATTTTTCTCATATACACCACCCTTTTCCTTCTCCTAATCTCTACTCCAATAACCCTCTTGGATATCCTCCTAATTAAATTCATCCGATAGTCTACTCCAATGTGGGAGCTTCTCTGTCCCCACTACACACTTCACGAAAACAACCCACTCTTTGGCAAATCCCTTCAGAGTAACGTGCACCAACGTATCTCCCCTATAGCTGCCAACTTATCCTTCACCTATATAAGTTGGGTGAGATAGTAGGACACACTCTCTCCCTTCACCATCATAGTACTATGGAGATTTTCCCTTAGCGATATCTTCCTATTCTCATTCTTGTTTTCGTAAAATTTTGTTAGTGCATCCCATATCTCCTTGGTTGTATACTTCTCATTCAAATGTGCAATCAAGTGGTATCTAACTCCATCCAAGATTATCCTTTGAGACCTTGATTCCTTCAGCTCATGGAGGTCTAGGGAAATGGGATATAGTGAAGGCACTATCACTGTGGTACTCATAAACACCCACATCTTGTTCTCCCTGAGAACAACTGCAATCCTCACCTTCCACTGTAGGTAGTTGAAGATCCCCTCCAACATATCATCATATTTGAGACTGGAATTCATCCTTTTCCAACTAAAAAATCCGTTTCTTTCCCTTATTATTCCAAGAAAAAAACCCTACAAATCATTGTTATCCAAGTGCCAAACTCTGTCCATTGAAACTCAGATCCCAAGCTTTGATAACATTTAGAAATTTAACTAGAAAATCACTTAGTCAAACTCAAATTTCAACCTCCAATAAATTCAACAGTAATGCAGTAAACTTAACATCATTTTGTTTTACTTTATGAGAAGAAATACATTGAATAAGAAAACTGAAAATTATAGAAGTAGAAATAACAATGAATAACAGAAAAAATATCATCACATTTGACACTAGATTTTCGGGAAATCCCCTGGAGAAACCCTGAAGGGAAAAATGGCCAAGGAGAGATTCTTATTATTGAGAGAACAGGAAAACTTATGAGTTTAAAAAAACAACATTTCCATCATTAAATACACAACACTTATCTTATAAACTATGCTAACAATCCACCTCAAAAATTGTGTCAAAGACCTTAAAAAATTGAACCTGATTTCTATCTCAAAATATGTACCCATATTTTTGTTGTACGATTGTACTGTATGTTATTTTATGGAACCATTAAAACCTTGAAAACTGTTCACAAAAACTATATTTTTCAGTTTGGATTTATGTCTGTTAGAAGGATCAGTGTCCTTCGAAAATGATGATTCACCTAAAATCATTAGAAAAGGCACAATCAAAATTGGGAACAAGAATACAAAGGAAGAAAATGTTCTACTATTAGAAGATATGAAACATAATATTCTAAGTGTGAGTCAAATGTGTTACCAAGGTCATAAAGTTACTTTTGATTCACAAAAGGGGGAGATAAGAAAAGAAGGTTCAGGAAAATTGATTGCTACAGCTGCGAGAACTTCAAGCAACATATATGTGTTAAGTGAAATTGGAAATGAAAAGTGTTGCCTAGGAAAGGAAGATGAAATTTGGTTATGGCATAGAAGAATGGGTCACATACATTTTGATAACCTTGTCAAAGTAAGAAAAAGAGAAGCAGTCAAAGAAATGCCCCAGATCACGAATCCAACCAACACTTGATGCAAGCATTGTCGACAAGGAAAGAAAACAAAGACCGAGTTCAAATCAAAGGAATATGCAATGACAATACCACTGGAAATTGTGCATAATGATCTTGTTGGAACAACTACAACTAAGGTTTTAAAAGGTGAGAAATACTTTATGCTATTAGTTTATGATTATACAAGAATGACTGCAGTTTTCTTTCTCAAGAATAAGTCAGAAGCTTTTGAAAACTTCAAGATCTACAAGGAAATGCTTGAAAATGAAATGGATTCAAAAATCAAATTCTTGAGATCTTATAATGGAGGATATTTCACTTCAAAGGAATTTATGGACTACTACAAAAGTCATGGAATAAAAAGGCAATTCTTCGTTGCTAGGACACCTCAACAAAATGGTGTTGTTGAAAGAAAGAACAAGACAGTACCAGAAATGGCTCGAACAATGTTAATGGATTCCAAATTGACAGATATTTTTTGGAAACAGGAAGTGCATACAATAGTTCACATTCAAAAAAGACTAATTCTCAAAAACAACACTAAAAAAACTCCCTACGAGCTATGGAAAGGAAGACCAGCAAATGTGAAGCACTTCATAGTTTTTNCTCTCGTGTGGAAAAATGAGTACTTGTTGGTTACTCAAGTACAAGGAAAGCATACAAGTGTTACAACCAGATATTGAACAAAGTTGTGGAAAGCATCAACGTAACAATTGATGAAACAAGTAGAAAATAATTAAAGGAAGAAATAAATGAATCAATGGAATAACTTTATGAAAATGAAACAGAAGATGAAAAATAAGGGGAAGATGAAGAGGATCCAACAAAAGCAAAAGAGAAAGTTCAACAAGTGCCTCCAAAGACACCTAGCAGACAAGTATAGAAGATTCATCCTTCAGATCAGATTATCGGAAACAAAGATGTAGGAGTTGAGACTAGAAGAAGAATGTGTTCACCAAAACAAACACACCTAACACTCACATATATGATTGAACCAACCTGTTTTGAAGAGGCCAACAGGGATGAATTTTGTAATAAGGCCATGGATAAAGAATTGGATCAAATAGAGAAAAATGCCACTTGGGAATTGGTTCCAAGACCAAAGGATAAGAATGCGATCGGCACAAAGTGGGTATACGGGAATAAATTGAATGAAGATGGAAAAGTTACAAGGAACAATGATAGATTGGTATGTAAAGAATATGCATAGGTTGAATGAATAGACTTTGAAGAGACATTTTCCCCAGTTGCTAGAATGGCATCAATCCAATTGCTTTTAGCTTATGAATGCTCCAAAATATTAAAGTATATCATATGGACATAAAATCATATTTTCTAAATGGGGAACTTGAAGAATAAGTCTACATTGAACAACCAGAATGATTTCAGTTGTCAAAGAACGCAGATTATGTGTGTAAATTAAATTAGGTCGTGTATGGTATAAAACAAGCTCCTAGGCCATGGTACTCTAGACTAGATAAATATCTATGACACACAAATATCTACAGCAGGCAGAGTTCAAAAAAGGAAGCGCAGACAACAACCTCTACATCAAGGTAAGTCAAGATAGTATTGTATTAATTGAAGTTTAGGTTGATGATATTATTTTTGGTAGTGATGATGATAGGTTAAGACATAAATTTTCAAAGGATATGCAGAATGAATTTGAAATGTCATTACTTAGAGAATTATCCTTCTTTTTAGGAATTCATATACGTCAAAGAAACCAAAGAACTTTTATTTCTCAAACCAAGTATATCAGAGAAATGCTAAAGAAGTTTGGAATGGAAGATTACAAACCAGTTATCACTCCCATGAAAACCAGTTGCAAGTTGAGAAAATATGATGATTCAAAGTCTATAGATAAGAGGTAATACAAGTCAATGATTGGTAGCCTACTATATGTGATAGCATCCAGACCAGCTGTAATGCAGGTAGTTGGACAAGTGGCATGATTTTAAGCAACACCAAAGAAATCACATGTATTAACAGTGAAGAGTATTTTCAAATATCTCAAAGGAACAAAAGAGTTTGGATTATGGTATCCAAAAGGAAAGGATCTATCACTTATTACCTACACAGATGCAGATTAGGCAGGTTTTATTGATGACCGACAAAGAACCAGTGGAGAAACGTTCTACTTGGGTGAGTGTTTAGTATCATGTCTAACCAAGAAACAATCATCATCTCTATCTACAGACGAGGAAGAGTGTATTGCAACAACATCATGTTGTACACAGGTTCTTTGGATGAAACAAAATCTGATAGATATACAGGTTGAGTATGATGAGCCCATTCCAATATATTGTGATAATACAAGTGACATCAGTATCTCAAAGAACCCGGTGATGCACTCTAAGATGAAGGACATTCCAATCAAGTATCACTTTCTACGGGAACAGGTTTCAGAAAAGAACATCAAAGTTGAGTATGTGGGCACAAATGAACAAGTGGAAATCATATTTACAAAACCACTTCCATGAGAATCCTTTGAGTATCTTCTCTAGAGACTCAGAGTTATTTATACTCCAAAATGAATGATTTTGAATGCTTATCTTATATGTGTTAGATGTACACGAAGAAGAACCATAAATATGATAGTTCAGTTAGGGGGAGAAACCCCAGATGGAAAGATACATTTTCCATTGATGACAAAGGGGGAGATATTTATCATATGCAGAGGACAAATGCATGATTCCAGGGGAGAAATGGTCACAGAGATGTAAAGGATAGAGGCATGATTCCAGGGGGAGCATGAGTGATATGACTTTAGTATTGCATGAAATGATTTCAGTATTGCATCAAAGTGTTTCCATCAATCCAAAAGGGGGAGATTGTTGATTAAGGTTGGTTGTCATTGATGTCAACCCTCGAAGAAAGTCCGGTAGAAAATTTTGATAGCACAAAGGTTTGGGTAATGGACCCAAGTTTGTTTGATGTAAAGATGACTCATTATTTTCTTTCCATAATTGATAAGAAGTACAAATGGATGAACTCCAAAGTGGTCCCCTTATGTTGAAATCCCTCACGAGAAGATGCTTTGTTGATTGAGTTATCCTAGAATTATGGTTAGAGAACCCATGCTTAATTATGGAATAATGAGATGAAGGTCAGTGAAACTATCCTATATGTATAGTTCTTTTCATGCCTTTTTTGTTGGTATGTGGAACGTCACATAACTCCTCGTGGTTAAATAGTTATAGCCATGTGAAGTTGGAGGACCCTCATGAGTTATCTAGAAGCCCCAAAAAGTCAAAGTGTTTGCAAAATAAATTATTAAATAATAAAGTTAATGGAGAACTCCCTAAAATAAGGAAAGTGGGATGATACAAGAAAGTATAAATAAGAGGCAAGGCTCTCTAATTTAATCACACTTGAACACATTGAATATCTTTTGATGTGTGAGGCGTATTGCAATTACTCATTGATACATCTGAAGTTGCAAAAGTCTGAGGTAGAACGAAGGGTTGACGGTGAAATTCTCGGAATTACAGTGAAAACTAAAAACCCAATTTTCTGAGGTGTACACGGGCTGAAATTGTATTAGGTTGCGTACAGTATGCGGGATGACATTGTATTAAGGTGCGTATGTGCAAGAGCTAACAATGTATTAGGGTGCATACATGTTGGTAAAGTAATGAAAACTTTAGAAGATGAAGATGCAGAGGTTCTAGATTCTGAGATCAAGCTCCTAGGAAGGTCTACAGTGCTCAGATACATAAGATCTATCCATTGGTTTAAAAGGTATGTCTTATTTCTATGAATAGTTTGATTTTGATGTATGCATGAGAAATGGTTATGGAGATTTGAGAATTCTCCCTAGAGAAACTAGTGGCTGCATGGGATCTTCTGTATAAGTCAGATCTACAGAAATACATTGTTGGTATATTTATCATTGATACTTCTTGTTGAGGCACATATTGTATTTCTTGGCATATGGCTAAGGATTTTTGTGGTATATGGTTGAGAGATTGTATTGGTTGATGTATTGAGAGGATGAATATCAAAAAGGGTTTGAAGTCTAGATAATGTAAGGGCTATTATACTTATTCATGATTACACACACTTATGACACATGACTAGAGAGAGATATGTATGAGGATGCATGCAGATGGTATAGATTCAGTATGGATATAGTGACAAGTTGCAGATCTATGTGAAAGAAGTTACAAAGGGTCATAATTTTTCAAGAGAAAGGAAACCCTAATTTTTAGAAAGCATACGCAGGCTGCATAAACTTTTGGTCGCATACATACACAGGATGCATAACAGATAGGGCACATACATATGTGTGTTGAAGCACTACAGGTCGCATACCTATTCTTTTTTGTTGATACATGTTTGGTTCAGGTACAGATTGATTACAGGGAAGTTGTACAGGTTGGATACAGGTCAGTGGTACAGGTTGATACAGTTGTATAGTGGTATATCTCATAGTGATAGTGTGACAGTGGTTTCATCATTCTACCTCTATGTCATGAAGGTTGGATGGGGAAAGGATAGGTGTTTGTATCCACCTTCTAGTTGTAGCCAGAAAACATAGGGGGTTGTAGCCTCCTTCTGGTTGTAGCAAGAGAATTGAGGAGTTGGAGATTTCCTTAGGTTGTAGCCTGAGAAACTAGGGGGTTGGAGCCTCCTTCTAGTTTCAATTGGAAAACAAAGGAAGTTGGTGTTTCCAATGAATGTAATTCTTCAAGACATATAAGAAAAAAAAAATTGTAGTTTTCTACCCCTTTGGGTTTCCACATAAAACACTGGTGTATTGTGTATGTGTATGAGTGTTCATTTATTCATTTGTTATTTACTCTTGATTTATTGGATGATAAAGCTACAATTGATATAAACACTTCGATTATATGGTTAAAAATGATTATAATTTCTCGATTACTAATTCACCCCCCCTCTCAGTAATCCAACATATGTTAGGTGGACTAGCAAGTTAAACTTGTTGTCCCTAATTGCAGAAATAATAAGTGATATATATCAGCATATAAAATATAATAAGGGATTCAAAATAAGTGCTAAAAGTCTAATTGAATAAGCATGAGCAATCTAGTAAAGACTAGTTCAACTCAACAATGATAGAGAAAGACTTTAGCACAACAACAATGCTATCACAAAAATATAATTGAAATGATATTTATCAGCCTTATGGCTGTAGAAAATAAATATTTATAACATAAAGTTAAGCCAATGAAAATCAATTTAAACTAGACGAAAAGGTGTGCTAGGGTTAGTAGATTGTTAGGGCAAAGTTATAGCCAATTGTTAGGGTTAGTTTAGGAGTCAGATAGGGTTAGATTTGTGCAACCCTAATGGTTATAGGTTATTTTTGTACCAAAATAAAGTGTTAGTTGATAAAATATGACGCCTCAATGAGACAAGATAGCCTAGGGCCCAAGAAACAATCTCCAAGTGGAATAAATTCAAAACATCAACTTTTCATGTTTACCAATGCAACTTTTATTTCTCCAATCAAAGGACTAGTCCCTTTGATTATGGGTTAATGGGGTCAAATGAAAAGAGATAAAGCTACTACCTCCATGGGGGTATAAATCCTCTTATTCCCCAAGGAAATCATCCTAGCTAGGTTTTAAAACTAAGGGGTGTGTGTCCTTATACATCCTTAGCAAGCCTTTGCAAATAATAATTTTATGCTTAAAATTATGATGGAGATAAATTAGGGGTGTATGCACTTGTAATCCCTACCTAGACTTAGAAAAATCAACCTTGATCTTGAATTACAAATTATAGAAACAAGTAAAATGCCTTACCAATCCAATATGAGCAAAATAAACCATAATATGCCAAGATAAAAGACCACAATAAAAAGAAAATGACCTCCAAGAGCTAGCACATCATCATCATAAAATTCATAACCAAAAATACACCATAGCATAGCACACGATAGTAAAAATCCTCAAGGGTGCAAAAATTTCAGTCCTCTACTTCTCAAAATGGGAGAGTTATGATTCAAAATGAGATCTTATGATATCTATTTATACAAAATGCCATTCACATATTTTTTCCACACTACCAAAGGCAAAACATAATATAAGGGGTCCAAAACCCTTATCTCACCCCTTGTAACAAAATAATATTAAACAATTCACTTAAAATTCACTTTTACATAAAATAAACCCTAGCATAAGGTGACATCACCCCTCTAGGGGACGTTTTGGCACTTTGAAGAAGTCGTAGGGGTATTATATGCATGGATAGTCCTCCAAAGGACACTTGTAATTCATAAAAGTCTTCTCTTAAAGGTATTCAACCTTCCTTCCTTCAAAAACATGTCACATGTCATCAATCAACACCTTCACCACCAAACCCTAACCCTCAAGGTGACATCAAGCTTCTAAAAGTGAGATTTTGCCTCTCCTAGGAAAAATGTTTGGCATGTAAGGGCTAGGTCATGTCATCCATAATGTATTCTAGTCCTCCAAAGGTATGTCTCTGTCATCCAACATGTGATCCCTTGGCATTCAAACTGTGGGATTCAAGCCCCATGGAATCCCAAGCTAGGCTTGTTCTTCCAAAATTGTCCATCAACTAGGTCCTGCAAAGACAAATAAGCACGCCATCTAAAAATATAAAGTCATAATATCATAATGAGTATATCAAATCAATAAATGATCCACCTAAACATATACATCAGATATTACCCGGTCAAACAAGTAAGTTCTCAAAGACATTATGCAACTTGCCAAGCTTCGATATGGGAGGGTTGACGTGGTGTCCTATTAGGTAGACATTTCTCTAGATAAAGGGGTGTTTACCAAGTCATAATTATCTAATAAATATGAAGTCTATGAAGTGGTTATGGATTAATACTCATTTGGCATGGGGTTCATGACATAAAAGGGATTGTAGTATCTCATTCATGTGTGCCTATGTACAGGGTGTGTGGCACCTTCGTTTGCAATGTGGTTTTTCCAAGCCCATCCTCTTGTAATTCTTTGTTTCTTTCATGTTTTAAGGAACACGTTGAAGGACATTGTCCTAGTGTGGTGTCTAGATAATGAGAGTGTTAGTCACAAATACCTTGGGGAAATTAGAACGTTGGCTCGTGATGATTCCCCCTTTCTCTTAGTTGTGTAACTGAGAGACACTACCCTAGATTGGTGGCTAGACGATGGTAATTTCATACCATTAGATACCCATTATCATGATAGGTTGGATTGTGATGAGACCTCATATCCTCCAACTAACCCCTTAAGAATTCACTATCATTTATTCTTGTAGGTCCACTTTTTCTTACAAAGAAGCATTTCATTGCTTTCTTGGAGCATACCTAGGAAAAGGATATAGAAGGTCTATCTATATAGGATTTTATATTTTTATCAAACAACAATCCTTCTAGTCCTTCAACCCCTTATTTCCATGGAATGAGGGACAACTCCTTCTTGGGTAAATACGCACTAAAATCCCAAGAGACAAGAAAACACAGGTTTTAGGTGATGGAAAGTGGTAAGTATGGTTGTGAACTATACAATGTCTCTTAAAGGGAGTTCTTCGTATAAAACCCATTCCCAAGGAATACCAGTTAGTAGGGAACAATGTCAACCACCAAGTTGAACCAGGGAAAAAGGCATAATGTCAACCACCAAGGTGAACTGAGGAAAAAGGCATAATGTCAACCACCAAGGTGAACTGAGGAAAAAGGAATAATGTCCAAGCATATTTCATGAAATCTAAAGTAGTATAAGATACAACATACTCAAAATGCCTCAAATATTGAAATGACACTTACCATAATAATTGACTTGTACTTCATGGAGCAAGGATCAATGCCTCTTGAAAGTCAACTGATATGGTGGATGCTATATGAAAATCCTGACCTACGTGGTGATGAGAAGGGTATTCATCTATGCAAGTGGGTATTGTTGGTCATGTATTCTCGCGACACTCCATATATGCAACCTAAGGTCCTCGATACATGATCTCCTTAGTTATCGCACAAAATAGGGATAACATCTGACTCCTACTTGGGGATCTGTGCTCGCCATAGAGTGCATGAGAACCACAACATCTCTTGGTAGACTTGTGCCTACCAAAACTAAGATAAAAAATCACAACATATAGGGTGGTGCTATCACCCTTACTCCATTCAAATCAAAACTAATCTAGAAAATAAAAAATCAGAAAATTTTAAAAGAATTATAAACTAAGGATGAAATGAATATGCAAGTAGAGAAAAAAAAAAAATGAAATGCATCTAAACTAATATGAGTAATCAAGATGAAAATGAAATGAAAAAAATATGACCTACCTACTTGTCTGGGGGCCTGGGGCCCTGAAGCTTAGGTGATGGGTGATTTCAGGTGAAGTCATACAACCAATGCAACTAATTAATCAGGTCATCAAAGTATATCCCCCTATTCTTAATAATGTAATACAACAAAGATAAGTCAAGCACATAATAATCATGAGTATAAATACACATATAATTGATCATTAAATACAAATATTGGAGATGGGTAGTTTTGAGGCTTGAATATGTCATCATCGAAATAGAAACCTCATGAGGATATGAATCCTCTTGCAGTTTTAAAGAGCTGGTACTCCTCTTGGGATAAAACATATATCAATGATATCTTGGATTAGGAGAATTCTAAGACAACAAACCATAGATATTTATTGCTTGAAATTATGAAATGGTATCGTTCTTCCATAACCTAATCTGATATTTTTATGCAACAAGAAGTATTTATACATTTGAAAAGATTGAAGGAGGGATTCAACATTAGAATTTTTTTTTGATCAACATCACATACACAATCTTCTTAATTATATATAAATACATCCATGTCTTCTTCACAAAAAATGGGAGAGAATAATTTGACAATCTCAAATAATTTTAAAAGATTACTGCTATCAAGATCAAAAGAGAATTATATAGGTCAATCTCAAATACCTCATACTTAAAACTCAAAGTTACAAGATACAGTCGAAATCAACCCC
>JASDQU010752892.1:29110-40352 GCA_032191745.1 Picea mariana | reverse complement strand
AATGGGAGAGAATAATTTGACAATCTCAAATAATTTTAAAAGATTACTGCTATCAAGATCAAAAGAGAATTATATAGGTCAATCTCAAATACCTCATACTTAAAACTCAAAGTTACAAGATACAGTCGAAATCAACCCCAAATCAATTCTTTGTGGAGTTTTATTCATGATAAATATTCTTCATTACAAAATCTTTGATAGTCATGGATATGGTTGTAAATAATCCATGATCATACAAGAAAACGATTTTGTAAGAATACAAGAAGAACACTCAAGAACTCAGCCTTGTGCCAAATTCAGAGACTCAAGCATAAATCTATGATAAATGGCAAAGACGAATAGAAAGAGCGGAGAAGATGAGATCTGTTTTATTTGATCAAAATCTTGAATGTGTATTCATGGCTGCAACTTTTTCTTCCTCTGATATTCTTCCCTTCCCCTATGAAAATTTTGATTCTTCCTTGATGATTTCTTTCTTCTCTTTTAAAGCTATCTCTTCTAACTATTTGACTAGGTATGGTCTTTCCTTCTCTAATTTTCCATAAAATTTTATTCTTGAAGTATCCTCAACTATGAATAATATGAGTCCTCGAGTCTGAATCCGATGTAACTCATGAAATTGACTAAGCGTTGGAAGATGTCTAATGGATTACATGAAAAATGAAAATAAATATGGAAAATGTGGAATATAAAAAGAATTATATGGGAAATAAAAAGAATTACATGAAATTTGGAAAGGAAAAAGAGAAAGTAAATGGAAAATGGAAAGGAAAATAAAAAGAGATGGGAAAATGAATGTGAACGTGGAAATACATAAGTATGGAAGGATAAAAAGGGGAAAAAATGGCTAAATGTGGAAAATAGTAAGGGAAAAATGGGAGTGATGAGGCAATGGGAAAAATGACTTAAGTATAGAATGAAAGGAGAAATAAGAGAGGTGAAGGAAGAGGAGAGGAGAGGAGAACATGCCAATTAGAAAAATTCTTCATATTTATTCTTGTAATATTTTCATTGGACTTCTGCATATCTTGGTCGTAGAGACTCATATTCTGATTTCGTGAAATGCACAGTGAAGTTGGGACTTAGGTGTACACCATGAACTTATAAGAGTTCAAAAATTGTCTTCTTTTGATATTGATTTTTTTATTAATCGAAGAGAAGGAACATATAGGTGACCAAATTTTGGTCAACAACAGGCTCCAACTGTGGGACAGTCACCCCTTGTGGGTTTTTGAGAACACCAGAATATCAAGACCAACTACGTTTTTCAATGGGCTATGGAATCATATTCAAAATATATTCTGTAATTATTCTTCTTTCATGGAGTTATCTTCAAACATCAATATAAATATTGTCTTATTGTGAAAAATTGAATCTGAAGGAACAAAATATGTACATACATGATCTACCTACCCTAACTTACTTGAAAGAAAGGGGCACCTTAAGTGTAGTGATATTTCCAATGGAGCCATTCAAGCATTCAATTGATCTTTCAAATGAACTCCAAAACTTTAAAACTTGTTGAGACTTGTACCAATGAGTTAGGGGTACTTTCAATGTGTACTGGAGAAAAATTGGACCAGGTATACTGAGGATCTGACTGCATTGCTTCACCAACAATGCTTTGAAACTATAATTCGATGAATAATATTGCCTTTGATTGACTGAGGAGTTTCCAATCTTTGAATACATTCATCTTTATCCTTATTTCCAACCACTTCCAAGGTTTTTTATTCATCAAAAATATCTTGAAAAGACCCTTCCTTTTTGTAAAGGCAATATTTCTCATCATTCTTCTCAAGATTCATTTCTTCCACCAATTGTTCTTGATTCCAAGGATCTTGAGGATTTTCATCATCTATTACAAGGATGAAATATTCTTGTGTATTTGGTGGAGGCTTCTCAATTTCATTATCAGATTTTCTTCTTGAAATATCTTCATATGAAGTATATAGGAGGATGGAATTCTCTTCTTGTAATTGGAATTTTCATATTCATCTTCAACAAAATGACTTGACTTAGAAATTTCATCCAATCTTTGATTATATTCTTCTTCAAAATCGGTCAATTCATTATCTTGCTTCCATATGGGAGAGGGTGGGTGGGAAGCAACATTTAAAGCATCAACAAAAACACATGAATGCATGTTTGGAATGAACATTTATTCAAATGAATCTTCTAACACATCCCAACTGTAATGGATTTAGGTATCAATGAAATATACCATTAAAGAGCATTCCCTCGCAGGGTTTGTAAAAATAATCTACACGCAACATTGTCTTCAGTGAGGTTGAAATCATGACATGTAATTTTAAAATTAAACAAGTGTTTCTCTACATCTTCCAAATCATTTCCAAAGAAAGTAGATTAAAATTCAATAGAAATAATGGGCACTTGAAAATCAACTTCTGGTAGATTTAAAGGGGTTTTATGAAATCACCTCCTTTTTTGGCGTATTTTTTCCTTTCATTGAGTCTTGTAAAGACATTGATGGGCTTGATGGAGAATTTAAAGGAACATCATGACATGAACAAATTTTTTTTTATTTTGAGTCTTTCTAATGGAGATTATAGGGAGTTCATTCTCCCGAATATTAGATCCTTATTGGGTCTTTTTGAAGTTATAATAAAGGTCCAAAATATTTCAATAATCCTTCTACAAATCCATTACATATAGAATGAGAAACAATCTTTTTGAAATTTATTTTTGAAGCCTTGAACCATGGAGACTCTAGATATGTTACTTGGTTGAATGCATGAGGAAAATATCCACAATGATATCCACACCTACTCTTGGAATAGGGATTTCTCCTCAAGCTCTCTACACTGCTCTCTTGACAAGTGAACAATGAGTTTTTACCAAGGTGAGTTTCCTTTTATAAATTTTTTGGGTAATAAAAAATTATTCTTTCACCATGAGACNCTCACTATTATTTTAATTCCATGTTCACTTTAATTGACCTTGGAATCTAGTCTATTCACCTTGATCGGATGACGACAAATTTTTGTTAGGATGGAAAAATCCACTGCACTTGATGGCCATATCCCATGGGGGTTACTAAACAATTTTCTTGTTACTTAATGGTCTCTTATGAATTTGTTGCTTGCATCATGATCTTGTTGTTGCACTGTTATTTTCCCATATCCTGCTTACCATTATTGAAGTAGAATTTGACCATCCACTTCTTTCATTATTTGGCATCCATTTGGCATCCATCTACCCATGAAGAGAACAATTGCTAAGAGTGGATCTCACTTTCCAATACCATTTTCATTAATTTTTCTTAGGTCATTTACATGGGATTGAAACATAGGAGCATGTTGTTAAGCCACTTGTTCTCTCCCGACAAGTACCCTTTATCTCTTTTTTGGACTCATTAAAGGACAAGAAAAAGACACATCATGAGTATCCTTTTAACTCCTTTTTAGGATTGTTAAAAATAAATGAAAAAGACACATCTGAGCATACTTTTATTGCTCTTTCATTATCATTAAGCCATGAAGGAGGAAAAAAATACATAAATATAAAAAAATGAGTTTTAGGTTTTTCACCATTGGTTTATCCTCAAAATGGTAGTGTCATTTGAATCATCCTTGAACATGGCATATTTTTGATTCCTCATCATACAATTGGGTTTTAGATTTCCTAGGAGCCATCCCAGTAATATGAGTCATATATTCTCCTTCAACTAGTTACTCTTCGAGTCATCATGGAGAGTGCTTCAATGCCTCTTGCATATTTGCACTATATTTATATAGCTCTTGTGTCTTTCTACCAAGTAACCATTGTGCTGTGCTATATGTTCAAGGGAAGTTTAAGCCTAAGTCAACCATCTGTTGTTTTGTTGAATTTCAGAGTCATCCATTCCCACACAAGTTTTACTTAGTGATACTCTCTCTTCATATCATCTCTTGGTGTACGTTTCATGTAGATTGATGGGGGATACATCAATGCCATCCTTTGAAGGATATCTTCCTATTGACTTTGGCACGTTATCTAGGATAGGGATCTAGAAACCAACGAGTACCTTGGATCCTACATACCTGAGTGGAAGGACTCCTCATGATTAATAGAGGGTTCACATAATTGAATCTTGATTGAATGATTCTATGAGTGTTTGACATCATATCCTCTATTTACACTCGTTTTAATGTACTAGGTACCTTGGGGTCCATCTTCATCATTGGTGGATCCCATCCCATCTGCTAACAATATGCATCAATCACTGGTAATCATGCAATTTCTAACATGGTCAAAATCAACTCATTTATTCTCATTTTGTAGATTCATACCATCGAGGTTTGGGATGAAGGCCTTGGGTCTAGGGCCACACCATTCCTTTACAACACCCCTTCCCAAGTTGTGATGGAGTATACCACATGTCTATGAGTACGTTGAATACTTTGGGGGTACTTGTTGGGGCTTAGAAATGTCCTATTTTCATCCACCTTTCCCTTCATTATAATTCACATTTCATTGCCCCATTAACCTTTCATGACATCATTTCCATAAATACATTTGGGTTTCACCTTATTATTTTCCACTTTATTCATTTTAGTATTAAAAGGGAATTTGTGATTAAATGTTAGAAAATCGAAATGTTTTCATATATATCTCAAAAATGTGTGAGCTTTGTAATGTGTAGGAATATGTGAAGGATTAATTCAAAATGACTTCTCAAATACTTCCTCCACCATTTCAATATTTGAAGAGATAATTCAAGCCCATTCTAAGGAGAAGATCATGGATATTTGGTTGGAATATCTTATCCAAGATATCTGAGAGATATATGTGAGGATTTGAAGGGATTATATTTTGTAATAATGGGAAATAGGTTGAGAGAAAAGTGGATCTGTAATAATGAGATGAGATCTGTAATAATGAGATGGTTATCTTATCTTCAAGGCTCTCATGTATAAAAGAGAGTGCTCTCTCTTCATGAGGATTCAATTAATTAGAGTTATTTTGTAGTCATTTAGTAGTAGTCCTTAGGATTCGAAAGAAAAAGGGATTATTAGCTTTGATTCATGGATTTGGTTTTCATTGTTTCATTATTTTGTTATGAAGATTGATTTGATTATTATAATGTAAGATTGCTTCATTGGCATGAGATCACATACGTTGTTGTGTCATTCAACTCTTCACATGTTGTATTTGTTTTTACTTCATGTAGTTCTCCATTTCAAGATTAATTCCATTTATGCAATTTCCCATTCTTAGATTAATTTCATTTATGCAACTAGATTAATTCAATTCCAAGTTGTGTGTTTCAATTTCCTGCATTAGATTAATGATTCAATTTATTTTGTGTGTTAGATTAATGATTCAAATTCACTTGTAGCTTAAAAATTAGATTAGATTAGTCCCGCTTCAATATTTCATATAATTTGCATGTGCTTTGTAAGTTTACGGACCTCAGATTGATAAATTAAATAGTTGGGCAAGTAATACAACTCAAATTGATACAACATTAGTTTGGCCCAATATAATGACTATCGTTCCTGATAAAATATAGACAAGAAAAACAACATGGCAGAAAAGGCTCACTAGCCAACACTCTTATTTTATTCACTCCAATGTTACATATTTATAGTACAATGGGTGATGCCACCTCACAGAGAGATTTTCTCTAGATCCTAAAATCATGCATGATGACTAGGCTATGCAATCTTAACTAATCCTTAGTCATCACTTGAGGATATATTACTAATATCCTAAATGAATAATACAAATATAGATGACAATTTAGACTTAGTGATTGGTAAAGGTAAGCCATAGGCTAACAATCCCCCCCTCAATCACAAGTCTGATCAATAATACAAGCAATAAAGCATACACTGGTATCAATTCCAAGTCTTCATACTGAAACTCCTAAGTTGAGCCTTAATGAAGAACTACCTGAAAAACCGTAAATCTGGATGCTGGAAATGTTCATTTGAAATGAACTAGAAGAGAGCTAAGATATGGAAGTGAACAACTACAATATCTGAACATTTCTTGATTGCTTGACAATTTGATCATTTTGCCAAGTATTTTAGCTAGAAGAATATGATGTCTTCTGCTAATTGGTGAACATGTAGTATCACCACTCTACTATCAGTGTATCACTGAAAGTGCTCTCTGAATCTTTGGTTTCAGATAACCACTGACCAATTGATACCATATATCTGATGGTTTTTGGATAACCACTAACCAATTGTGACACTTTTATGTGTCCAACAACATCCCAATGTATAATGTGTATGATTCAATTGCAAGGCATTGAACCATAACCCTACCAAATTCTATCATCTATGGAAAATATCACTATGTAATCATGTGAGCGAGGATGCATGCAATTTTTTCACTTAATGTAAACTTCAATATGATGAGAGAGAACCAAGAAAAGTGAATCAACTTCTAGTCTGACACATCCCTGAAAAATGCTTGAAAACTCAATCAAATGCCAAGCTGTAATGCATAAGGATCCTCTTGTCCTCTGTTAGGTTGAATGACCATATATGTGAACCAAATGTCCACATCATTTCTCTCAAAATCAAAACCAACATCTCAATTATGTATGATTCAACTTAAACTTATTGAACCATAATTCTGCTAAAGTCTGTCATCTACAAACCGTAGTTGCCCATTTGACAAATTTCATGCCCATCTGGCATACATGATGTTTGTTGTTGTCAAAAAATTTTGTTTGACAACCATATTCAATTCCATCATTAATTCCCCCCTTTGTCAGCTGAAAGGAGAGACCACAAGTGGTTTCATGAACCATCGTCACTGAAATTTTGAACTCCACCCCTTA
Source organism: Picea mariana (assembly GCA_032191745.1). Lineage (NCBI taxonomy): Eukaryota > Viridiplantae > Streptophyta > Pinopsida > Pinales > Pinaceae > Picea > Picea mariana. Next base: position 33,553 of record JASDQU010752892.1, on the reverse strand, counting down.
GGGTGCATGAGAGTTACATCATTGTAATCCATTCTTCTATGCTCAAGAGAGTACCATACTTGTTCCATTTGAGTACAACACAAAGTGGGCACGCAAAAAAAATTAGATGTTATCTCATCCCATGAAGGCCATGCTCGAAAGCTACACCATAAGGGGACCACTTATGCGAGGTACAAAAATGTTATGTGCTACAATATTGGTCTTTATTCGAGATTGAATTCTACAGTAAGACTTATATAATCTCTTGGTTGTTGACAACCATTGCCAAGGATCAATCCACTCATAGTGAATATTCAATCTTCCAGGTTTCTTTAGCATTGAACATCTATCTAAAGAATGGTTATGCTTGCCACAATGCTGGCGAGGATGGAGATCGAAACATTGATTCTCCTTGTGACCAACTCGATTACAATGTTGACACTTATCATTCTAATGTTGAAATTGAAAAGGTGAAAGTGAATATTCTTGAAGGAATCCATCACTATGGAACTTGATTGGTCTGGAATAATCAGGAATATGAAAGGTAACTTCCTTGTCATATCCAAGTCCTATTCTATTTTTGTTGTAAATGATTTCTTCCCAAGGTATGATGATGGGCTTGGAAATATTATTATGAACCTATTTCTTTGAAATCTGTGGAAGTTGATTTACTGCATGTTGTTGCAACATTGAAAGGTTTTCTTCACTGAAGTCAAAATAAAACTCTTGAAAAGTAGATTCATGAATAGATTCAACTTCGTCTGAAACTGATTCTGAAGTTGTATCATTGTGTTGTTCCTTCACTGAATTTTGATTAAAGGCATCATCATCATCATCATCATCATCATCATAGCGAGGGTTGTGTTGAACAAAAACTAGTTCAGAACACTTCATTGGATGTTGATTTTTGAGATCTATCAACTCATCATTCAATAGCTGGGATAGATATTGAAGAAGTCTAACTTTAGCTTGCGTCACTTGCAAACAAGTTAGCACTGATTGAAGATTTGTTTTGTTCAATATCACTATGTTGTATTCAGTGGTGTTTATTAGAGTGTTTAGTAACTCTAATAATTCGAGACTTCGAGCCATTTTAAAAAACACTAAATGAGGTCTCCTTGTGCAGGTAGATCCTTAATACAATTTGACTCGACAGAAGAAGGTTTATTTGCAACTCGCTCACTTGAATCGCTCACTTGAAATTCACACTCACTTTCTATTCATGTTCACTTGAACTTGCCTTGCTTGAACTTGCTTCCAGGAAGTTGAGGATGTCGGTTACCACCGAAAATGCATCCCAAAGTATTACAATGATTTGAGTTTCAAGTACTCATCCTTGTCAATTATGACTCAAAATGACTCTAGGGTGTCAGGATCAGCTGAAAATGCACCTTATGAAAAATTCAATTCAACTCAACTTGATTTCAAAAAGACAAGTAAACTTACAAAAGGACAATTTGCAAGTTACAATAAATCCTGGTTAAGTAATCTTACAACAAACATTGTTTGCAAGTTACAATTTAACTTCAAATGCTCCATGATGTTTTGAGTTCGAAAACTTTGATTTTTCCATTACTGATGTAGTTGACGACTTGAATGCTTGAGAATGTTCTTCACATATGCTTGATTAGATGTACTTGATTTTTATTAATTTGTCTGACTGAATTTGATTTCCTTGTACTCAATGTATGATGCATTAAATTATACATTACAAACGTGTTTATCTCAAAAATAGACAATAAACATCATAAACATCAAAAGGAATAGCCACGATGAAAATATTCACCATCAATCACAACACAAGGTGTACCAAAGATCCCCTTATTCAATTTCAGGTGGATCTAGGACACAGAGCAAAAAAAATGATTTTATTATAGAATATTTTTCTTACGATGCCCTAATACAAATAGAAGGCTTTTAGTGGTCTTAGTGTCTCAATATAGATCATGTTACAAGCATAGTAAAATGTTAGATGCAAAAGAACATAATGCATCTAATGTTCATGAGTATTTCCTAACTCTCAAATAGAATCTCAATTACAAACAAATGATCTTTGTAAAAGTAATGAAAATGAATATATCAATTTTCAAGCCCCTAATCTCTCTAATTTTATTTATTTGTTTATTACTTTGAAGTTTCCCGTGAACCTCTAATAAAAATATTCCTTTGAAGTTCCAAAATTTAATTTAAATAATGCATCGATTTATCATTATCTTTCATGAATGACCAAACTTATAGATCTGTCTTTTACCATTCAACACAATATCAATGATAAAGTGTGCATAAGAGAAGTGGATGGATTCTATGACTTTGCAGTGGATGTCTTCATGTGCACTGTTGAGTGGTCTCCTCACAAATGTGCAGCTAGGGTCTATTTATCTACTTGGTGCATAGGTCTTCAACCTCAAAACTGTTATAAATGATTCATTGATGATCTCATTTCCAGTGTGTTTCTAGCTGTGTGAGTGGGTTGTGTGGTTGCTCATGCATGTGGTGTTAGTGCATATGTAATATTAATTCATAATCCTTTCTCTTCTCCCCCAAAAATAAAAAATAAAAATGTACCTTTATGGAACTGGCCCATGGAATGTTTTCAAGTCTTCTTTCAGCTACTCATCTTTGCTCTTTTGCAACATTGCTTTAACCACATGTTGAACTATTGTCGCGGGGATGTCCATGCCATTAACTCATGTCCTCTTTCCACCTGTTTGACACATGGGCGTTTCAAATTCATTTGTTGAACTCCAAAAGTCTGTTTATATCCTCGGTTACTTGAATGTGAATTCAGAAAGTGGCTGCTTCAAATTTTGCAAATGATGTCAACTTCCCATCTTCCTATAGAGGGATTACTCTTGAAAATTGATTTGAGAATCCTAGCATAGATGGAGGAGATTCTGTTGTAAAACAAAATTTTCTTCAATGTAAATCCATGCATAAGATATTTTTCAAGAAAAAAAATCGTAGCTCTTCCTGTGCACTGGAAAAATCTATAAAGGAATTTCAAGCCCTCATGAATGCAAGCATTTTCTTCAGGTGTCAAAGGAGATTCCTTCATTCGCTAATCCTACAAAAAATGTTCGTTGGCATGGAGAAGGATCGCTTTCTTTCCTGAGAACTGGTAATTGACCATGTACCATATCTTTGCGAAGGTACTCTGAGGGTCACATGCTAAATGTTTGAGGTCAAGCTAAGTGTGTACATTGTGATGTAAGGGCATAATGCTGAGATGGAAGTGAATATGGTGCGAGTTGAGTTGTGAACTGAATAAACAGGCTACGATTTGAGTGTTGAAGGATGAAACTGAGTACGATCTAAGGGTTGTGAGGAGATTTGAACCCTGGATGGTCCTCCTCCATGTTCACAAAGGAAAATGAGCCATCCTCCATGGAAATATGCTATTAGTGAGAGATATAATTGGAATCCTTGTAGAAATATGGATCAACGATCCATTGCACTTGATCATGCTCGATATCATTTGTTTAGATGACAATCACTCAGATCAAACACACAAAATACACCCAGATCTCATCTTTTCACAACATCGATGACTGCTCAACAATGGTGGCTTCTTCAACATAGATCCACCACTGAGACACAACCACAACTACAAATGGTCAATGAAACTGGATCTGGCTCCCCATCAGGGCTCCACCATGTAGAACCTCCTGATGGCGATGTCCTCATTCTCTCCACACAAGCAGATCAATTTGCAGGAAACCAAAGAAGGAGGCTCATCTCCAATGAATGAGCTCTCAACACCTCTGCATCGTCCATCTACCTTCTTCACGTCCTCATATCCCCACCCAGTGACATGTGTCCAAATAGGTGTTCCATGAATGCTTCCCTATGTGGCCTCCACCAAAGAACGCATCACAAAAATTGCCAACAACTTCAAGATTCAATGACGGCTCTACTCTACGGCCTCCACTCGATGTCTCTTGCATCAATGTCTCTTTCTAGTGGGATCCTTCTCACAGATAGTGATGCAACATCCATATTGCTGATCAACTTCCATACCACAATGATATGGCTCCAATTACGAATCTTAAACAAATTCACTTTTGGAAGATTTGCATGGTCGATGTTGCAACGCCTACACATGGCACGACCAAACTAGTGTTGAACTCATGTGTACAATTCAGAATTTAAATTCCTCATAATCCTTTTACTCCTTCCTGATCTAAAAATGAAGAAGACTTGAAAACTTGAAAAGTTATTGCAAGTGAAATGTTATGTGTTTAAAGCAAAAGGATCAGTTTGCAACACATAAATTAAAAGGATTACTTATGCAAATTACACATAGACAACAGCATAATCATTGAACATAAGCACATAAACACAACAATTTGATAAAGGAGTTCACCCCTCTTATGGGCTACATCTCCTGGTCCAACTTCCAATGGATCATTATTATTAATTGCTCAAAAGTGCTCAAAAACATGTCTTACAATGCTCAAACTAACA
>JASDQU010752892.1:3766-27893 GCA_032191745.1 Picea mariana | reverse complement strand
CAAGTCTTCAAAACCAGTGTTCTGATACCAACTTGATCTAAAAATGAAGAAGACTTGAAAACTTGAAAAATTATTGCAAGTGAAATGTTATGTGTTTAAAGAAAAAGGATCAGTTTGCAACACATAAATTAAAAGGATTAATTATGCAAATTACACATAGACAGTAGCATAATCATTGAACATAAGCACATAAACACAACAATTTGATAAAGGAGTTCACCCCTCTTATGGGCTACATCTCCTGGTCCAGCTTCCAAGGGATCATTATTATTAATTTCTCAAAAGTGCTCAAAACAATGTCTTACAATGCTCAAACTGACAAACTGACTGCTCCAATGGCTTTCCAGCGTCCCAAAACCCCTGTCTGGGCTCTTTCGGCACCTCAATCGGTCGAAAAATGAAGAAGTTAGGCCTCCTGGAAGTCTCCCTCTTCAAGCTTGTTGTCTCTGGTTCTACAATTCGCACCCTTCTTGAATGAACCTGGCTCACACGCTCTTTTAAGTGCAAAAACCCAGCACCAGGCACAACCATGCCAACGGTGCAAACTGTAAGATGGTTAAGGGCACGCCAGCCCCTAACCGCCTTGGCACCTGGGCGTATGGCGCATATGTCCGTAGGTTTTGCAAATAGGTGGTTAGTTGGTTACACAACCGTGTAACCCCCTCCACTCCAGGTCACAGGCATATGTCATAGGGTATATGACCATAGGCCATGTTTCAAACCCCACGCGCAAATATTACAACTGCATGAACCATATATATGGTGGTCATATGCAATGATACAATGAGACCACGGGTCGAGGCTAAGCCCCGGCCCGCCCCCCTTTCCGTTTAACACAACACTCAAATTTAAATAAAATTGCGTTGACATATATGACAAGGAACAATGGTCGGAATGTTGGTAAGCAGAGGTTCGTTGGAACGTTGTATAGTGGGGGAGGTCCGGGGGTCGAACCCCGCGGACTCCCCATACCATTTTACATATAACCATGTAAACCAGTCAACGAGTGACACGTGGTGACAATGGATTGGGCCATGTGTCCTCGCATCATTGGCCACCAATGACATGTGTCATCTCCCGATTCGACAACCATCAACCAATGAATGTGTGCCATGTCATCATCGTACGGTCTGTACGGCCCTGCCATGTCAGACCGTACAGACTGTACGGACTGTACGGATAGGTACAATCAACATCTAAAATTTTTGCCTATTTTCCTTGACGAACAGAGCACAATATCTTCTCCATACGACGTCCATTTAAAAAAGTAAATATACCGCCAGAATCAGGAAGACGAGACGGATGCAATGACATTGTTTTTGTCGCATTTCGAGCACTTTGAAAATTGAGCAAAATTTGATCCCCTGATCACTTCCATAGATTCTCCTCTTTTTATTTCATGTTCATCTCCACATTTTAACATCAAGATCTTTCATGGAAAACTACCATGGATCTCAAGACTACCAGGACCTTAAGATCATAAGTGCTTTGATATTTTCATCCTCTTTTCACCATGGCTCTGATACCGATTGATAAAATATAGACAAGAACAACAACATGGCGGAAAAATCTCACTAGCCAACACTCTTATTTTATTCACTCCAATGTTACATATTTATAGTACAATGGGTGATGCCACCTCATAGAGAGATTTGCTCTAGATCCGAAAATCATGCATGATGACTAGGCTAGGCAATCTTAACTAATCATTAGTCATCACTTGAGGATATATTACTAATATTCTAAATGAATAATACAAATATAGGTGACAATTTAGACTTAGTGATTGGTAAAGGTAAGACATAGGCTAATAGTTCCCTGGTCACGATTGTTGTTCCTTTTGCTAGTAGTGTTGTTCATTTTAATGAAACAATTGTCGTTCCTTTTGTTACGATTGTTGTCCCTTTGTAGGGGTTGCATCTCTAGAGTACGGGTATTGAAAACGAAAGGTAAGAACCTATGCAGGTGACAATTAAAAACGCTTGTGCCAGTGCCTACCTTTGGATGATGCATAGAGGTTATATTTTAGGACATCTTTAGAGCCCAAAATTTTGGCGTCATTTTCAGGAAAGAACGATGGATTGAGGTATTAGTTTCTTTCCATTTCAATTCATGCAAGTGTGATCTAGACGTGTTGGTAAGGGTTCATAGAATCTCATGAGAGGAGACTCCTCATGTTCTCCCTACCAACTAGGTAAAAGTAATTTCAATTTATGAAAATTTCAATTTATGCAAGAGTGTTTAATTTCTGCAAGTGCGATCTAGACGTGTTGGTAAGGGGACATAGAAGCTCATGAGAGGAGACTCCTCATGTTCTCCCTACCAACTAGGTAGAAGTGATTTCAATTTCTGCAAATTTCAATTTATGCAAAAGTGTTTAATTTCTGCAAGTGTTATCTAGACGTGTTGGTAAGGGTACATAGAATCTCGTGAGAGGAGACTCCTCATGTTCTCCCTACTAACTAGGTAAAAATAGTTTCAATTTCCGCAAGATTAGTTTAAATTTTTGCAAGTGTGATCTACATGTGTTGGTTCTAAGGGTCATAGAGTTGCTTCAATGTAGATTTCTCACTGTCCCTACCAACTATCAAGAACATTTTAATTTCCGCAACTGTGAAGAGTAATTTTTTTTATGTTTTAGCAAGAGTGTTTTTTTAAGTTTTTCATTTTGATTTGGGTTCTGTAAGAATCCTTTTTTTAACATGATTTAACAATGAATTTAATCTTGAAACAACTTACTCATATCCTAGCAAAAGTCGGGGTCTCCTCTTCTCTGGAGGAGGATATCTTGACAGCAGCCGAAATCTTATTCACTTCTCCTGAGGTGAACAAAGAATCAAGATACAAAGAACCTTGCATATTTAATGAAGAACCATTAGGCACGCAATAGGTTGAGGAGGATAGTGAGGAGCTATCGCATGATCTAAGTAAGACAAATTACACCTACGAAAGCCTGATCGAACACTGGTTTCAAGCAAGTACTAGGTTAGTTTCACTTAGTTTTCCTCTTTATTTTGTTAATTTAGAACTTCAACAGATAATTTTTCACTCCCATACATATTACCGACTATCAATTGAGAAATTAAAAGATAACATACTTTTATTACTGTTGCGTGGATGGCTACATTGGCTGTTTGATTATACGTAACTAGTTTCTCATTTTTAATTAGCACAGTGTAGGTAGGGTTTTATTTTTCAAGTAATTTATTTTCACTAGAATAAGTATGCTCTCCTCCGCGCTTTGTGTGACCACGAGGATTAGAAATTAGGATGACTGATTGGTTGATCAGAAGAATATCAATTAATTGACAAAATGAAAAATTTTGCCTAATCTATTTTTTTTTTTTTTTTTCGTCTTCCATTTGCTCATAAATTTTTAAAGCCTGCAAGATAATTTTTTATTTTTTATAATAGAAGAAATGGTTGTGCATGCTTCTATCTGCAAATAAAACACAGTAAGTACATTAAAAAAAAATGAATAAAAAGGTCTAAAATTTATGCAAGATAAGAGGAAGGTGACAGATAACTCTCACAAAACAGCCCTCCTAAGATCCAATCTCATTTTTAAAACTTCAGCTTGGTTTATTTTTTTGTTGGTTTACACACCATGTTCTTGCTCTCGCCCCTTATCCTATAAGAAATAACCCTGCAAGCAAAAAAAAATATCATGAATGCACATAAACCATGCATAAAATTGATCGACCAAATAAGCAATTTGCAAATTCTAAATCTCTTATAGAAAGCCAAATATTTTCCATATAACCTCTACCCTTGTGCCCAGTATTTGATGCTTTATGGATGGGGTAAACTGCTTCCTTTGCTCCTGATTTGCTACGGGATCTTATACTTACTATGTATCTGGTGATGCCATTTCCACTCGCTAAGCAAAAAACTTATCCTTTCAAGTTCTCGCGGATGCATCTGTTTTTACTATACTTGGAATTGATGCCTCACTCACGGTATTTACTGGAGTTTTTTCGGATGGAAATAGAATTTAGAGAGATGGATCTGCTACTGGTCTTCATTATGAGCACATTTTTTGTATTCACTTTTTGCTAAAAACAAAGAAAATGTCAAGACAAACGCAATGGAGTTGAAGTCCAACACCATAAGCATATAATTATGACACTCAGGAGGAATCTCAGCATCCTATGCCTATGTGTGAGTTCTCTGATAACTATGCGTTAACACTATTTGAGAGAGATGGAGGTGATTAATTATTTTTAGTGATCACGAGCTGCAGCAATGAATGAACATCATCTAACGCAATTTCTACCATAGGGGATCCACTTGGATGTTCAACTGAATAAAGATTTTTTTCTACCAGAGAGTTTATTCAAACAACCTGCGTCTATAGTTCCAAGACAGCACTTATGTATAGTTGGTTGTGTGATACTGGAAATTATCTGGCAGTTTTGCTGATGGAAATCGATGAAGATTTTTTGGAGATATTTCCAAACCGTCACACTATATCAGGGTGACAGTTCTAACCATGTGCAACAGGTCATTTTCTTGCATTTTCTTATATGCCAATGTTATTTTTGCTGGGCTACCTCGAGGATGGTAGAATGGAGCGACGACTATTGTGTTTGGATTCTTGGGAAAATGGAAATCCCTCTATAAGAAATATGAAGTACATGCCATACCTAAAATGGCACATGTACAACTTAGAAGAGATCCTCTCCATCTGAAAACTCTGGCTTCGTCTTTTTTTACAAGTTGACAGACAATGGATCTGGTATGGTTAAGGAAATATTTGCGGGGGATGATGCTCCTCATGCATTTTTTCCCAGTATTATTGGTAGACCAAGGCACACAGGAATCATGGTTGGTATGGGGCAAAAGGATGCTTATGTTGGTGATGAATCTCAATCAAAGCGTGGCATTCTATCTCTCAAATATCCAATTGAGCATGATATTGTGACCAAGTGGGATGATATGGAGAAGATTCGGACTTGGCCCTTGCATGGGATTTGCAAGAACAGGAAATGGCATATATGCTGCTTCAAAGGAATGCATAATCTAGTGACTATGAGACTTCTAGAAGTGGAAATTATGATCATGAATATTATATAGATGATAGTGGTGAGAATGAACATGAGGTTGATGCTAATGCCGATGACTTTGAAAGGGAAGCATTGGTTGATGGTGACCATGAAGAGGTCGAAGCATATTTATTTGAAAGTGATGAATCATATGCCAGGTCACTTCAGGAAGCTTAAGACCATTTATTGACAGCTCAAATGATGGCTTTGGTTGGCATTAATGACCGAGAGTAGAGGTCTTGCCCCAGATTTGATTTTGTCTTTTCCTTTGTCTAAATTTGTGCCAGAAAGTCCAAGTTCAAGAAACTCTAAGTGGTATGTCATCTGTCATCTAGACCCTACCTTTTACTAAATGACCAACTTCAAATGCCTGAAAGCTGAAGTGGATCGTTATCAGTCTGAAGTTGAAACCTTGTAGGCTAAAATGGATAGAATTTTGCATCGTGAGAAGGAAATGAACTTGAAACTTGAATCATCTGGGTTGCAAGGAGGGTGGATGGAGTTTATGTGGTGGCAAAGTTGGGACAGAGATAGAAATCAGGATATTTTTTTTTCCATATGATGCTCTTCTATTCTTATGACCAGCCACATACATGTGGACCAGAGCCTGCTATATGTTGTCATATTCACTTTGGTAGGATGCCTGGTTTTGTCTATGGAGCTTACCCATGGGGATACAATCCAGTTGAGACTACTTCTGTGAATGTGAAATAAAGAGCCTTGAAGCTCTTGGATCAGTACAATAAATAAGTCTATCTTGTAAAAAACAAATACCCTTCTTGTTCCTTTAGGAGATGATTTTCGTTACACCATGGTGGAGGAAGAATAAGCTCAATATAGGAATTATCAGACATTATTTGACTATGCAGGTAACGTTGTATACAACCACTTTGGACCAGGCCTCATGCAAAGGATGTCAAGGTGTCAATATGGGTACGTGCATGTAGCCAATAACAACTATGAAAAATGGGGAATATATGCAATTGGAAGAATCATGCATCCCACCATCAGAAATGAAAGGAAATTTGTTCGTGGCCCTAGACGAGGAGTATTGGAAGCAAGATATTTGAAACACGATGGTTGGTTTCAGATCCATGTATATTTTCAATATTCTGGTATAGTTGTGATGCTACTTGGATTGCTTTTTATTACAACTGAACTTAGAGGATTTCACATAGAATCTCTGCATGTGAAGTTTGGTGTGGCAGCTATTTTTTTGGCATGTTGGTAGTCAGTCAATGCTTACTTGTGCAAAGAACTTTGGCAAATGGATAGCAAAGCCCATACTTACATTGTTTAGGCGACACAAACTTCTGGAGCATTCATCGTGGCTTGCACTATAGGTATATGAAAATTAACTTGTTTGTTTTGTTTTATTTGTTTTTATTATTATTATTCTTTTGTTTTATTATAAAACAATTATAATAACAAAACAAAAAAAAATGTTTTATTATAAAGAATTTCCTTTTTTATAATAACAAAAAAACATATATTGTTTGTTTATTATAAAAGTTTGTTTTTATTCCTTTTGTTTTATTATGTATATCTATATATATATATATGTCAAGACATAATTAAAAAAAATATATAAACATTAAAACAACAAAAACAAATAACATTGCCAATGGACGTTTTTATAAATTCCTGAAAACAAATGGAAACATTGTTTTTCAATTTTACGCTAAGCAAGAAATCAATGATGAAACAAACATGCACGCAAAGACCATGACAAGAGGTATTAAAACACTTTTTTACTTTGTCACATTTATACTTCTTTCTGCATGTTATATTTTTTAACATCTCACAAGTTTTCATGTAGGATTTGCACTAAGTTTTTTTTCAGGTGCGCAACCGATCACCTCTTGCTACTGAAATGATTTTCAAAAAATCACAAAAAATTTTGAACAAAAGACATGCTTTCTTGACTGCTTGAAGGATTTTATTCTCATCTTACACATCATGGCATTTGCAGTTACACATAACCTTTTCATAAACCCATTTGTGTCATTAATGTCTTCCTCCAATTCTCCTTCAAAGAAGATTGTTCATCCTTGTGTTGAAGTTCATATTCCATTGAATTATCCTTCATGACTTCGCACACGCCTATCTTTCTGAGTCACATACATCTCTTTAGTTTTTTCAGTTCAGTTTTCCTTGTCAGTAAAACTATCTAGCTCCCTTTCCATGACACCATTTCCTTTCCATACACACTATTACTATTGAGATATTTTCATTTATAGTCCTACCACTCTTTTTATCAGAACTCACATTGACTGATGTGGGATTCCTTAAGGCCCACCTTTCAACAAGTCTTTCCCCATCGACCTAAACACCTTATCTGGGATATAGACTAGAGTCCATTTTGAGTACCTAGAGGCTTGCATGCCTTAATGGCAAGTTCTCTCACTAACAATCATGGGAATACATCAATGTCCCTTGATCATCAGATCTTGCAAGTGAATCAACATCAACTCATTCATTCACACTTTGCAAGATGTACTCAGGTACCTTGGAACTCATTGACATCAATGGTGAGTTTTCCTCGCATTGTTTAATGACATTCATCAATGGTCGGTAATCCAATGACTTCTCTTCATGCTCGACATCAACACATCCATTCGCATGATTAGAATTGTACCATCGGGTTGTAGCAGGTGAAGACTATACACTTTTTCTTGACTTCCTTAGTAGTTACAGCAGCATGACTTCAGTTATTGGAGAGTACTACAGTTACACTTTCGTACTTCCTCTTTTCCATGATTCATTCAGCAGCAGTCCCGATTCCTCCACTTCACATTCTCTGATCCAGCAGACAACAGTCGTAGATACAACAATAGTCGCTTTCCATATGATCTTGCAGCAGTGACATCTTCCATGCTCTAGCAGCCACATCAACCATATTTCTATTGCATAGTTCATCAACATTTTTGGTAAGTGGAGGTATGTTACTTTCTAAACTTTAATCATGTAATTCCTCAACTACTAGCAATGAATAATTTGGAAAATTTGTTCACCCAGTTCCCTTTCCTTTTCACTTCTATGACTTATGCGATGTTGCATGAGGACATGCAAAAAGTTAAGTTGGGGGGTAGGGGACTTTATACACTATCATCACTCCACTTTTCCACTACCATCATTCCATTTTTCGTCTCATTTACCAGTTATGAACATTTCTTTTCCAACGATACTATGTTGCACTTTTCTTTATAAGAATTGATATACATATTGGCATGATTCAAATATATATAAAAAAGGGGATTTCTTATACTCAGTGATGTTTCCTTATGCACATTGATAGCATATATTTTTTCTAGTAAGAATATGGGTAAATTATTATCATAACAACAAGAAAAAAAATAACTAAATGAATGTTGTTAACACAAGAACCAACATTATTTATATTCATGGTTGTCACACAAGAACCGACCATAAGAAAAATGTCAATTGTTACTCTTGTAAATCCCATCCTGGAAAACATTCATTATCATCACTCAAAGCCAACATTCAGATGCCAAAATTTCTTGAGAAGATCCTTGCATGGTTGCATGAGGACATGCAACAAGTTAAGTTGGGGGGTATGTTGGGGCTCAGAAATGTACTATTTTCATCCACCTTTCCCTTCATTATCATTCACATTTCATCGCCCCATTAACCTTTCATGAGATCATTTCCATAAATACATTTGGGTTTCACCTTATTATTTTCCACTTTATTCATTTTAGTATTAAAAGGGAATTTGTGATTAAATGTTAGAAAATCAAAATGTTTTCATATATATCTCAAAAATGTGTGAGCTTTGTAATGTGTAGGAATATGTGAAGGATTAATTCAAAAGGACTTCTCGAATACTTCCTCCACCATTTCAAGATTTGAGGAGATAATTCAAGCCCATTCCAAGGACAAGATCATGGAGATTTGGTTGCAATATCTTATCCAATATATATGAGAGATATATGTGAGGATTTGAAGGGATTATATTTTGTAATAATGGGAAATAGCTTGAGAGAAAATTGGATCTATAATAATGAGATGGTTATCTTATATTCAAGGCTCTCATGTATAAAAGAGAGTTCTCTCTCTTCATGAGGATTCAATTAATTAGAGTTATTTTGTAGTCATTTAGTAGTAGTCCTTAGGATTTGAAAGAGAAAGGGATTCTTAGCTTTGATTCATGGATTTGGTTTTCATGCTTTCATTATTTTGTTATGAAAATTGATTTGATTATTATAATGTAATATTTCTTCATTTCCATGAGCTCACATAGGTTGTTGTGTCATTCAACTCTTCGCATGTTGTATTTGCTTTTCCTTCATGTAGTTTTCCATTTCGAGATTAATTCCATTTACGCAATTTCCCATTCTTAGATTAATTTCATTTACGCAACTAGATTAATTCAATTCCAAGTCATGTGTTTCAATTTCCTCCATTAGATTAATGATTCAATTTCCATTGTGTCTTAGATTAATGATTCAATTTCAATTGTAGCTTAAACATTAGATTAGATTAGTCCCACTTCAATCTTGCATATACTTTGCATGTGCTTTGTAAGTTTACGAACCTCAGATTGATAAATTAAATAGTTGGGATGGTACTACAAATCAAATTAATACAACATTAGTTCATCCCAATGTAACGACTATCATTCCCTTGTCACGATTGTTGTTCCTTTTGCTAGTAGTGTTGTTCATTTGAATGGAACAATTGTCATTCCTTTTGTTACGATTGTTGTCCCTTTGTAGGGGTTGCATCTTTGGAGGGCGAGTATTGAAAATGGAAGGTAAGAACCTATGCAGGCGACAAGTAAAACACTTGTGCTAGCGCCTACCTTTGGATGATGCATAGAGGTTATATTTTAGGACATCTTGAGAGCCCAACAATACTTCCCCCAGTGCTCGTTGTCTTCCTGATATTTATATGTTGTTTCATTGATCCACATTGTATTTGTTTGTGGCTATGACTAAGTTCACGATGTAGATCCACATTATAGTCTTGTGGCTACAATCTTATTAATGACATGGATCTACTAAGTATTTTTTCATGGCCATGGTCTAACATTTCATATCATGGATCTGTAGAGTATTGTTTGGTGGTCATTCTCATTTAGAGAATGAGTATTCCTACCTAGGGGATGGTCCATTTATACTCTCATATTTGGTGTTTGATTACAGGAATTATTTTACTTTTGAACCTCTTTTCTCTCTCCTCACGTTGGATCACATGAATGTTATTTTATTGTAATGTATATCAACAATCCATCCCTTTCCTGACCTCACACATTAGGGGGAATCTTTTATAGCCTTAATTTCCATGACCTTACAAGACAAAAGGGGATCCAAAAGAGTATGTAAGCAAAAATGAATGTTTTCCTAAGGTTTGAGCCCTTTTTGAGATCATCACTACACAAATAATGTACAACAAGAAATGACTCTCATATAAAAACAATATTTCAATGAGTGATGACCCTTGAAACTTATATACTCAGGGATTTATGAGGTGATAGACGAGGGATGAGTTGTATCTTTATGTCAAGGGCCTAGGAATTCACAACGTTCAAGTCTCTAGTGGTATCTAGAAGATATATAAGCTCTCCCAATCCTCATCCAAATAACTATATAACGAAGGAAAGTATTAGGAAAGGAAAAAATAATCATTTTTTTTTTTAAGATGTCCATTTGAAAAGGTTTTTGGTCCATCCACCATAGCCACAAGTCATAAGTTCCTATCCTAATCAAGAATCTAAGGGAGAAGCAAGGAACAAGGATTCAAGCGAGGATGCATCTTAATCATGGTATGGTATTGAATGTTTTCTCTATGTTTTAATCAACAGATTATTATTTTTCATTCATATTATATGTGTTCTATTCATAAATAATTTGGATCTGATGTTATGAGTAACAGATTAGAATAAATCTAGTGAATTTCATTTTCCTAACATTAGAAGGATAGTGGATAGGTGGTTGTTTGTATTCTTGTGTGAAAGAAACATATTACAGGAGCTAGAGCTGGATCTCAGTAGGTGAAGCATTCAGGACACGTGAGTAAAAACACCAATATATGGTATTTCAACCTCCTTCTTGGTTAAAAGGAAAAGAGCTTGCTTGCTTCTAGAAACCCATATGAATCTACACATTTTTCTATCGAGGATCATTAGGTAGGTCCTATGGAGATTTTGTTGTGTATTCAATATGATCCCTTTGATATTTTGTCCGGTAACATGTGTGATTTTGTGAGGTTTTTATTGTCTATGGGATCCATATTAATAATATATGTTTCAATTTAATAAGGCAAGACATATAAATTAGGTCATTTTTTTAATTAAAATATAAAATTACAAAATTTTAAGAAATTTTAAAAACAATAAAATAATCATGTGCACATGCATGCATTATTTTATATTCATAATAGATTTCCATTTGCTATTGTGAACACTATGAAAATTTGATAGAAGAAAAATGTGTATACCATCAAAAATGATGATGAAACGATACAACTATTTCCATCGAATGATGAAGACCCTAGAGAAGTGTTTCTAGTGTTTGAAAAGTTCCTAAGAAAGGTTAAAGAAATGAAGGAATGTTATGATGTTGTTTAGAGAAGAGTTGAGAAAGGAATACAACACTAATGCAGCCCCTCTACTCCCCCGTAGGGATGCGTGACCTCCGGTTCTTGGATCCTCCGATTCTCAAGTCAAAAGACTCTCTGAAACCCCAATGGTTTCCTTTTGTGCTTAAACACATGCCCCCTTGGCTTCTCGGTGCACGTCTAACAACAACCCGTGACCTTCCCTTTCGCCTCGTTGTGAAAACTCAGAGTGTCAACATTATCCCCTCTTCAGATAAGCCCTCTCTAGATGTGACCTTGGGCTGGGACTACGCGATTGTAGGGGAGACCACAAGCAGTTTGGTATCAAACTGCTTTTGGGACCGCAATGCTCCTACAACCTCCACATGCCCTGTCGATGAAACCAAAGGTTGGATTGCGGCCCACCATTAATATGTTAAACTACTCACAACTTTTGTTCCTACAATACTAAGGGATTGTCAATCTCATGATCTTGACGATCACATCTAGATCAACGATCAAATTTGTGTCCTTCAAATCTATGGACCATATCTACTGCTTCTGACTCAATGGTCGATATCTCTTCACGATTTTGGGCTTTGAGAATTCAAAGTCTCAAACCCAATTTCCTTCCTATGTCAGTCCCCCAGATTTGACGTTCTATGGAAACATTTCCAACTCCCAGATCAATGGTCCTACTTTCCCTTCAGGTGTTTGACTATTCAACACAGATCAATGGTCTAACGACCCTCTCCTCGACCCGATGCTCAATATTTACTTCGATTCTTTGGACTTCTGGAGTTTTCAAATCTCAAAACTTCACCTTTCTTCCTTGCTTTTATCTGAAGGCTGTGATCCCCCTGATGTGTGTCCTCTTGATCCAATGACCAAGGATTTCTTTGGGAATTTTACCAGAGATCACTGATGCGTGCCACGTCTCCTTCATATCTCACGTTTTAGATCTTACTTCGGGGCTTCAGGCCTTCGCACTCAGATTTTTTCGATTCTCAAACTGGAAACTCTCCTTCTTCTTTTCCCAGAGCTCGTGATCTGTTTCCAAGTGTCTTTATATAGATCAACAACTCACGGCTCTTCAGGGTTTCAACTTTGGATATTTCAAGACTTAAAGTTTCGCCTTCTTCTAGACTGTTCGAGATGCTAACACATACCCTCCTACCTTCAACGGTCTTGATATGCTCCAGCTCCCTGGCTCTCCATGCTATGGGAATTTCAAGTATCAAACTTGACTCCTTGTGTGTTCATGATATCTGGCAGCTCACGCTTGATCAATTGGACGACTGATATTGCACCTCGATTTTCTAGCACTCTAGACTTTGGAAATCTCAAGTTTCAAGGTGCTCTCCCTCCTAAGCTTACAACAACCAATGAATGTGCTTCCTCCTGGCGATCTGACACTTGGTATTCACCTCTAGCGATCTGATGACTCATATCTATCACACTGATCAGATGGTCGAGATTCTGTTCTGGGTATCCAGAATCCGGAATCTCAAGCTTCACTCTGATATCTTCTCGCTCCTCTATACTTGAAGTACTAAGGTTTGAGCACTTCCTTCTGATCCAATGACTATCGATATTATTCCCTATGATCCAATGATCATGGTCATTCTTCCTCCTGGGCTTCTGATATCTCTCTAACTTGGAATATTTATCTGCTTTCAAAGGTTCCAAAACTTTATTCTCCTGACAAATCGGCCTTTGGGATCTTGTCAACACTTCGTGAAATTTTTTATCTCTTATGAGCTTCTTTCCTTAAAATAATTTCGATCTCCCACACACGCTTTGCATTCTTGGGATTTTGAATAACTCAGTTCGAAGGATTTTCTTGAAAAGAAAATGCTTCTCACCCGCATGGTGTTCTTCTTTGTTGGTCCTTCAAAGCTTGTTGGCTTCTTGACATTGTGCACACCTTGCACTTGGTCTAAGTTTCTATGATTCTCTCTGAACTTCTCCGAGTCAATCAGATACTCAGTTGACTCACTCCTTGCATTCGAGATGCACATCTTGCATACAAGTATCAGAAGAGAAACGATTTAAACTCAACCAAATTCGTCACGAACTCATATAATTAATCTCTTGAACACTCATACATGAAACAAACTATAATAAATCATACACATAGAATAAAATTCATTTAGTCACACATGAAATGAACACAATCCAAGGATTTGGGTCAATTTCTGTCTGTTCTATTGATTCATGAAAAAACAAAATACATAGTGTTTCTTCTACTCTATTCTGCTCCACTGATCTCTCTCTTTTGTCTATATGTTCTTCTTTGTTAAAATGAAATACTAAAAAGTATCTAAGGACCACTCCACAATCTCTCTCGTCCCATTTTGAAAGCTATCATTTCAAATTCAAAGCTATTACCTACTATGTCCTATTACAATAACTACCAGTTATTGCCAGATAGAGTCAACACTTCATATCTGCAGTTTCTTACAGTCCTTCTAGACTTTTCAAACAAGTTACATTTTTAAAATGTTGTTTACAAAAATATCTCAACAACCATTTAAATTCTAGTTAAATGCTTGATTTGAAATTATGTCATTGTTGAGATGTCATTCGTCTGCCTCCATGCGTGCATTGTTGACTTTGAAGGAGATGCTCCTGCATCATACTCCTCTCGTTAAAAAATTTCATGGACTCCTGTCCATGAGCTCCTACACTGTCTTTCCATGCTTCAAAATTTCAAGTTCTGTGACCCAAATTTCATATTCCATTGGATGATCTTTCCACTTCACTAAGTACCCAGGATATATCTTCCCCCTGGTTTTCTTTCCATCCCTTTGTTCAATGATTTTCTCCATATGAGTTTTTTCTGCTGTGAGCAATTTTTCTTCCACTAGATTTCTTTTTGATCACCTGATTCTCCTGCTTCATCTCTCATGTAAGGATACAGGTCTGCAACATTGAATATAAGCGATATCCCAACATTGTCTTTCAAGTCAATCTCATAAGGATTGGCTATGTATTTTATGAGAATCCTGCATGGTCCTATCCTTTTCATCTTCAACTTGTTGTGCGTTCCCCTTGGGAATCTTTCTTTTCTCAAATGAGATAAAACTTCATCTCCAACTTCAAATTGAACTTATCTCCTCTTTTGATCAACTCTCCTCTTGTATTTATGATTGTTGTCTTGTAGATGCTCTCTGACTCTGTCATGAAGTTTTTGCATTTCTGCTGCAAAATCCTCTTCTCCAGCACTTCTGAACTCATCTTGATTCAAATTTCTCAACTATGTAATCCCTCTTTGTTGTATACCATACACAATTTCAAATGGAATTTTTCCTATGCTCCTCTTCACTGAATTGGTGAATGCAAATTCTGCCTATGCCAGAATCTGATCCCATTGTCGACCTTGCTCAGTGACTAAACTTCTCAACAAGTTTCCGAGACTCATGTTTACTACTTCTGTTTGTCCATCTATCTGAGGGTGATATGCTGAACTAAAACATAAGTTTGTCCCCAACCTCTTCCATAGAGTCCTCCAAAACTGTCCTACAAATTTGGTGTCCCTATCTGAAACTATGCTCCTCGGAAATCCATAGTCTTAGTACTTCTCTGAAAAACAAATTGGTGATGTGTGTGGCATCACTTGTCTTCTGGCATGGTATGAAATGTTCCATTTTTGAAAATATGTCCACCACAACAAATATGGAATCGCTCCCTTTTTGAGTTATAGGAAATCCCAAAACAAAATCCATACTGATTGCATCCCATGACCTTTCTGGAATTGGTAATGGCCGATACAATCCAGTCTTTTGTTGTCTTCCTTTTGAATACTGACAAATTTTTCATTTGTTCACAACCTTTTTCACTTCTTCTCTCATGCTCGACCAATAATACGAATTTCTCAGTTGTGCAAATGTCTTATCATGACCAAAGTGTCCAAAAAAATGACTGTTGTGTTTCTCTTTCAGTAGGTTGTCTCTCATTGACCACTTCAGAATGAATAATTGGCTCCTTTTGAATAGTAATCCATCCCGGATCAAATATTCAGTCCATGGGCTTCTATCTCCCAACAAAGGATTCTTGCATGCCTCGTAAGCTTGTTTAAAGTCCGCATCTTCTTTATACATCTCCTTTAGGTGTTCAAACCCCAAGGTCTCCACCTAGAATTCTTGTAAAATCAAACTCCTCCTGCTCCAAGCATCTGCAACTTTGTTAGTAGTTCCAACAATGTGCTTAATAACAAAAGTAAAATTTTGCATAAATTCTACCCATTTTCATGTTTCTGATTCAACTTTTCTTGCCTAGTAATAAACTGCAAAGCATGATTATCACTGTAAAAGACCAATTATTTAGGAATTATATAATGTCTCCATTTTTTCAAAGCTTGAATCACTACATAAAATTCCTTTTCATACATGGAATACTTTTTCTTGGCATCATTCAGTTTCTCACTGAAATAAGAAACTAGCTTATTGTCCCGACTCAAGACTTCTCCAATAGCTAATCCACTTGTGTCGCATCTCACCTAAAATGCTTTTCCAAAATCTGGTAAGACTAGATTTGGTTTCTCTGTGATCTTCTCCTTCAACACTTTGAAACTTTTTTCATCTTCCTTTTTCCAACTGAAGGACTTGTGTTTCTTCTTCACAATGTCCAACATGGGTGTGCATATGCCACTGAAATTTCTGATAATTTTTCTATAAAAACTCGCTAACCCATGAAAACTTTTTACCTCAAATATACTTCTCACCGATGGCCATTCTATGATCTCTCTCAATTTTTATGGGTCCATCTTGAATTCATTTGAAGAGATTACGAAACCCAAATATATGACCTCCTTCTTCATAAAAGAACTCTTCTTCAGATTTATCATCAATTTCTCTTGCTACACCCTTTCCATCACTGATGTCAAATGTCATAAGTGTTCCTCCTCTGTCTTGTTGAAGATTAGTATGTCATCCAAATATACTATGACAAATTTTCCTATGAAGTCTTTCAACACTTCATTCATTAATCTCATAAATGTGTTTGGTGAATTTGTCAACCCAAACAGCATGAATCATTCAATCAATCCTTCATTTGTCTTGAATGTTGTTTTCCATTCATCTCCCTCTCTCACTCGTATTTAATGATATCTGCTCTTCAAGTCTATCTTGGAAAAATAGCTTGATCCACTCAAACAATCCATCAAAACATCCATCCTTGGTAAAGGGAATCTGTATCTAATGGTTATCTTTTTGATGACTCGAGAATTTGTACACATCCTCCATCCTCCATCTTTCTTTGGACTTAATACAGTTGGTACTGCACATGGGCTTAGGATTTCCTTGACTAACCCTTTATCCAACAAATCCTGTACTTGATTTTTGACTTCCTCATTCTCTTTAGGTGTCAACCTATAAGATTCTTTGTTTGGTAAACTAGCTCCTGGAATAAGGTCAATATGATGGCTTATACTCCTAATGGGTGGCAATGAGTGTGGTAACTCATCCACGACTATATCAACAAAGTTTTCAAATAGTTCTTGGATTTCTATAGGCAAGTATTCCACAAAATTATTCATAAGGATAACTCTTAGCTTCCTCACTACAACAAACTGGATTTCCTTCTCCTTCTTGAATTCATTCAAGATCTCCTTCCCACTCATGAGAAGTATGCTTGAACTAGCTTCTGTATTTTTCTCTTTGTCTTCTATGGGTAACAACGTATGTGTTCTACCATTCTTTTCTAGGGTATAGTTATTCTTCCTTCTATCATGAATAACCTTTCCGTCATACTGTCACGACCTCCCCAATAAAATATGACAGAAATCCATAGGAATTACATCACACAATATTTCATCCCTATAATCCCCTATTTTAAATTCAACTTGGCATTGTTGACTTACCATGACTTGATTTCCTTTCTGCAATGACGGTACCTTGTATGGATTTGGGTATGAAGTTGTCTTTAGCTCTAGATTCTACACTATCTCCATGGATACTAGATTTTCATTGCTCCCATTGTCTATGATCACCTTGCAAACTTTGTCTTTTGACTTGCAAGAAGTTTTGAACATGCTTGTTCATTGAACTAGTTCCTCTGGTTCCTTTTCTGGTTTTAGAAGGATCTTACTCATCATGAAGTTTCTTCCTCCTTCTGATTCTTCTTCTTCCACATGTTTCTATGCTTCAGCAATGTGTGCTTCTCCATCTTCTCTCTTTCTGTCGGGACATTCCCAAGATTTGTGTCCTTCTTTTCCATAGGTATAGAATTTAACTAAGCCTCCTCTGTCTCTTCCTCTTCCTCTTCCTCTGGAAAGAGAACCTCTTCCTCCATGTTGTCCTTCTTTATAACTTCCACCCTTCTCATGGTGACTATGTTGTTTGTTAGCTTTAGGCTTTGACTTATGGAACTTCTCTCTACTGGTTCCCTTGCCTCTGCTTGAATTTTCGCCCCTACTTCGTTAGCTTTGCTTCCTGGCCATTTTTTCCTTAGCTTTCAAGGTTGCTTGATAGGCATCCTTGACTTTACCAACCGAAATCATGTTGATCTCCTCATGTATTTCAAATCTTAGCCCATTGATATATCTGGCTGTCTTCTCATCTTCATTCTCTTTCTGTCCAACCCTGATGTTCATTCGGTAAAATTCTTCAGTGTACTCCTTCACTGATAAACCCCTCTATTTCATGTTCTACAATATTCTATAAATATTTATTTGGTAATCCTTCGAGATAAATTTGGCGACCATCCTATCCCAGGTTTTAATCTTTTGCTTACCATTTCTCCTACATTCGGCTTGCAGTTCATCCCACCATAAAGCTGCATGACCTTTTAGTCTTGTCATTACATGCTCACCATATTTTCTTCTTCGATATATTCATAATCTAAGTATTTTTCCATAGCACGTACCCAATCTAACAATTATTCAAGTTATAAATTTCCCTTGTACATAGGTACCTCTATCCTTGCTCTAGCTCCTATCTTTGAAACAATTTTTATCAAGCGATCTTGTGGAGCATCCTCTGCTACATTTTTTTTACCCTCAACTTCTTTTCTATCAGCTTCACTGACATCACCAACGTCGAGTGCTCTCCTCTGTGTTGTTTCCATGGTGTCTAGTCTCATTCGGAGTTTCCTCATTTCTTCTTCCATTTCTACATTCTCTCTACACCTTCGGGGTGGCATGATTTCTCTACATCACCTACAAACATAAATCAAATTTCCTTGATACCACTTGATGATACCAACATTCCTCCTTTCTCCTTTTGCTTGTTGCATGCAAACAAACATAGAATTAGCTCTGATACCACCTGATGTAGCCCCTCTACTCCCCCGTAGGGCTACATGACCTCTCGGTCTTGGATCCTCTGATTCTCAAGTCGAAAGACTCTCTGAAATCCCAATGGTCTCCTTCTTTGCTTAAACACAGCCCCCCTCGGCTTCTCTGTGCAGGTCTAATAACAACCTACAACCTTCCCTTTTGCCTTTTTTGGAAAACTCAGAGTGTCGGTGTTAGCCCCTCTTCAGATAAGCCCTCTCTAGATGTGACCGTGGGCTGTGACCATGCGATTGCGGGTGTGGCCACAAGCGGTTTGGGATCAAACTTCTTTTGGGCCTGCAATTCTCCTACAACCTCCACGTGCCTTCTCGATGAAACCACAGGTTGGATTGTAGCCTGCCCTTAATATGTTAAACTACTTGCAACTTCTATTCCTGCAATACTGAGGGATTGTCGATCTCACGATCTTGATGATCACGTCTGGAACAACGATCAAATATGCGTCCTTCAAATCTATGCACCAAATCTACTGCTTCTAACTCGATAGTCGAGATCTCTTCACAATTCTGGGCTTCGGGAATTCGAAGTCTAAAACCCAACTTCCTTCCTATGTAAATCCCCTGGAGTTGATGTTCTATGGACACCTGTCCAAATCCCATATCAATGGTCCTGCTTTCCCTTCAGATGTTTGACTAGTCAACATGGATCAATGGTCCAACAACCCTCTCCTTGATCCAACGCTCTATATTTACTCTGGGTCTTCATACTTCTGGAGTTCTCAAATCTCAAAACTTTTCCTTTCTTCCTTTCTTTTATTCGAAGGTTGTGATCCACATGACGTGTGTCCTCTTGATCCAACGACCAAGTATTTCTTTGGGAATTTTACCGAAGCTCACTGATGCACGCCATGTATCCTTCATATATCGTGGTCTAGATCTTACTTTGGGGATTCGAGCCTTCACACTACAACGTTTTCGATNGTGTATTTATACAGTTTGACGGCTCCCGGATCTTCAGGGTTTCAGCTTCGGATGTTTCAAGACTTCAACTTCCACCTTCTTCCAGATATTCTGAGCTACTGACACATACCCTCCTAGCTTCAATGGTTCTCATATGCTCTAGCTCCCCAACTCTCCGTGCTTCAAGAGTTTCAAGTCTCAACCTTGACTCCTTGTGTGCCCATGATATTTGACGGCTCATGCTTGATCAATCATACGAATGATATTCCACCTTAGTGTTATGGCACTCCGAACTTCGAAAATATCAAGTTTCAAGCCTCTCTCCCTCCTGAGCTTACAACAACCAATGACTGTGCTTCCTCCTGGTGATCCAACGCTTGGTCTTCACCTCCAGTGATATGATGACTCAAATCTATCACACTGATCGAATGGTTGAGATTATATTCCAGGTCTCTAGACTTCAGGAATCTCAATCTTCACTCTGATAGCTTCTCTCTCCTTTTTACGTGAAGTACTAAGGTTCGAGAACTTCCTTCTGATCTGATGACTATCGATCTTCTTCCCTATGATCCAATGATCACAATCGTTATTCCTCCTGTTCTTGTGATATCTCTCTACCTTGGAATATTTATCTTCTTTCAAATGTTCCAAACCTTTGTTCTCTCTACGAATAACTCAGTTCTCAGGATTTCGAATAACTCAATTCGAAGGATTTTCTTGAAAAGAAAATGCTTCTCGCCCACCTGGCGTTCTTCTGCACTGATCCTTTGAAGCTTGTTGGGTTTTTTACGTTGTGTACACCTTGCACCTGGTATGAGTTTCTCTTATTGTCTCTGAACTTCTATGAGTCAATCCAAGACTCATTCGACGCACTCCTTGTGTTCTATATGTACACCTTGCATACAAGTATAAGAAGAGAAACAATTGATACTCAACCAGCTTCGTCACAAACTCATACATATAATCTCTTGAAAACTCATACATGAAATGAACTATAATAAATCATACACACAAAATAACATTCATTCAATCACACATGAAATGAACACAGTCCAAGGATTTGGGACAATTTATGTCTGTTCTATTATGTTTGTTTCTTCTACTCTATTCTGCTCCACTAATCTCTCTCTTTTGTCTATCTGTTCTTCTCTGTTACAATGAAATACTGAAAACTATCTAAGAAACGCTCCACGAGCTCTCTCGTCCTGTTCTGAAATCTATCATTTAAAATTCAAAGATATTACCTACTCTGTCCTATTACATTAACTAATAGTTATTTACAAATAGAGTCAACACTCCATATCTTCATTTTCTTACAGTCCTTCCAGACTTTTCAAATAAGTTACATTTTTAAAATGTTGTTTACATAAATATCTCAACAACCAATTAAATTCTGAGTTAAATGCTCGATTTGAAATTATGCCATTGCTGAGATGTCATTCTTCTGCCTCCATGCATTCGTTGTTGACTTTGAAGGCGATGCTCCTACATCAAATACAATGATGAAGTTGAAAGATCTTGGAAACATGCAATTTTTTAGGACATGGAATAATTGCTAAAAGAGTAAGTAGACATTGTGCAAAATGATAATTCCAATGGTTTGTCACCTAAGAGGATAATTGTGCATGACATAGTCTTGATTATGGACATGATGTTGTAATAAAGTTGTGTATAACATGAGTTCAATGAAGAGAGTAAATTTTAATTGATAGGTAGAATAACTATTTTCAAATGTATATTAATCAGGGAAAGTATTAGATTGTGTATGGTTTCAATATTGACTACACAAAACAGGGTTGGTTATTGTAGAATTTGTATATATAGTCTAGAATTGAGTAATATCACATATGTATATAGATTTCTTTACTGATTATGAATGATTTAATGTACAATTTGTGTGGCACCAATTTTTTTTTTTGATATAAATATGAAGAGTCGGTATCATTAAACTAGAGTTAACAAAGGTGGTGAACGGAAAATTGCATTCAATACAAAAGGATCATGAGTAGTTAGCTATGTAATCTAGGGTGACAAGTGTGCCAAGTTCAATAGTGGTACAATAATGTAGTCAATGATAATGTTATTTCTATTATACACTTGTAAATTTGTGGCTATGTATCTAGATGATATTTTGATATACAATGAGAGAAAATATGATCATATAGAACATCTAACAGTGAGGTTTGAGACCTTGGTTTAAAAGGAGTTATGAATTAATTTGAAGAAGTGTGAGTTATTTAGAAAGGAATTGGTGTACCTTGGGTTTATTGTATACCAAGAAGATTTTTTCATGGCCCAAACCAAGTAAATGTCATTGAAGTTAGGGGCTCACATTATATTTAAAATTTATACATGAACTTCATCAGGAAATACCATATCATTATCTGAAATATTTTTTACACACATTTATGAAAAGTGACATAACATGGATAGAAAATATATTAGTATCATGTTGCATTTTAATTTAAACGAAACATAGAAATCAAATTGAATAGGTATTGAAAGCCAACGAAACAAAAATTTGTAAATCAACCAAACATCAAGGATTCCAAAGGCGTTACGAAGATCGAAAGCATTTTGAGTTTCATTAGTTTATTCAAATCGGACATGTTGTGAAAGAAAATAACATTAATCAATATTTCATTGTAGTAATATAGGAATTCAATATTCCATAAATCAAGAAAGAGACCAAGAACTCAAGGAGAGTAGAAGAGTCATGTTGAGTTAATTATGGTTCAAAATATTATGATTATCATTGATTGGTTTGTTGGGAATTGAAGGCCAAATTGGAGATTTCCATTTTTTCAATGTCAGAAGAGGAAGATGGCCATTCATGTGATAGAGAAGGAGATCCATCACCATATTCACATAAAATTAATTTGTTCTAGATTCAAGAGCCACTGTCAAAGTAAAAAAATACCAGAGTGGGAGGAAAATAAGAGAAATCAAGCATAGATGGCTTGAGTTGTACACCATGTTCAGATATTGTAGATGCTTGGTGCTCTGCCCCTTCAAAGTTTCTCAATTAATATGAAAAATGTGAGGCATGGTCTATCTAAATGGGAACAAATCATGCCCACGGTCCCTTAAAAAAGGGCACAACATGAACCTGCGTGCATTCTTAGGAATGTGCATGCGCAGATGCATTCTTTAAAACACACACACATTCCTTGGAATGTGCATATATGGCACATGTTGAGCACTCAACACACCCTAAAAGTTTATGTCAAATTTTACTTTTGGGTATCACTTGGTTTTTGCACTGTCTAATTCGACTTCAATATGATAAAATGTTGTCTTTTCTTATCCTATTTTTTTCTCTGATACCAATGTCAACCCTTGAAGAAAGCCTCATAGCACAAAGGTTTAGGTAATGGACCCAATATTGTTTGATGTAAATATGACTCATTATTTTTTTGTCATGGTTGATAAGAAGTAAATATGGATAAACTCCAAAGTGGTCCCCTTATGGTGAAAGCCCTCACGGGAAGACGCTTTGTGGAGTAAGAGAAACCATGCTTAATTATGGAACAATGAGATGAAGGAAAGTGAATTTGTCAGGGAAAATATCCTAGATGGATATCTCTTGTCATGTCATTTCCGGTGGCATGTGGAACGTCACATAATTCCTCACGTTTAGAGAGTTATGGCCATGAGAAGTTGGAGACCCCAGGTTTGGGTAATGGACCGAAGTTTTTTTGATGGGTAACGGTATGAGTTATGATATATTTTCAGATAATACTATTCTATATTGATATTACATGTCATGCCATTTCTAGTGGTATGCAGAACGTCACATAACTCCTCACGGTTTGAGAGTTATGGCCTTAGGAAGTTGGAGGACCCTCATATGTCATCTAGAAGCCTCAAAAGGTCAAAGTAATCAAAGTGGTTTAAGATATTTTAAAAGGTAAATAATAAAGTGAAGTGATGATTGTATTATAATTCAAATTGAATACAAAATAAATTATTTCGTTAATAAATTTAATGGAGAAACTAGAAGTGGACCAAACCCTAAAATAAGGAAAGTGGGACAAGTGACCTAGAAGATGTTTTTAAGGAAGCTACTTGGAGAGTATAAATAAGAGCCAAGTCTCTCTTATTTGAATAACACTTGAGAATATTGAATATCTATAAGTGTTTGAGGTAACCAAGGATATCTAAACTGGAATTCTGAGTGAAGGTGAAGAAAAGAAGGCCGAAATGCAAGGAAGGATAAATTCTTTTGATGGTGCTTTCTAAGGTATGTTATTTACAGGTCATCTCACCATTTTCTGTATGAATTTTTTTCTATAATGATTTAGACCGTGAAATTGCTATGCAAG
>JASDQU010752891.1:15470-37324 GCA_032191745.1 Picea mariana | reverse complement strand
CCAACTGCATTTGTAATTCTTTTAAATCTAGTGTGCTCATTCTGTAAGGTGTTTTTGACACCGGGGAAGCTCTTGGCACTAAATCAATTGAGAAATATATCTCCCTTCTTGGTGGCAATCCGGGTATTTCTTGGAATACATCTTCAAATTCTTGTAGTACCGAGAAATATTTGAGGCTTGGCCCCTTTTTATTATCTGGGTCTTCCACATGAGTTGCATGCAATTGACATCCTTTCCTAAAAAATATTTTTAGCTGTAAGGCTGAAATCTCCCTTATAGAGATGGGTCTTGGAACTCCTTTCATAGTGCTTTGTTTTCCATTTCCATCAAGACATGTAAATGTCTTGTTATGACAATCTAGGACAACATGATTCTTTTCCAACCAATCTATTCCAATCAAAATATCATAAGACCCCAATGGTATGATATTTAGATCAATACTAGTATTCACGCCACTAAGACTTGTGGAACAACTTCTGACCATATCATGGATTCTTCTTTTGGTTCCAGTGGCTAACTGAACCAAACTTGCTTTTCCAAGTTTACTTTTCTCCAAATGTAATCTATCCACTATATTAGGATCAATGTAGCAATGACTTGATCCTGAATCAATCAATATAGCAACAGGTTGATTTATGATCCTACCTTTCACCTCGATCATATTGGACTAGTACTGTACTTGTCGATCATTTAAAGCTGCATAGATTCTTCCCATATCCTCGACTGTTGTATCCTCTTGGATGTTGTGCATAGTCCTCACTTTGTCTTTTCTGTGTGGGAAATCCTTGTACAAGTGATCTTCCTTGCATCCCCAGCATTGTATTGGTGGTATTCCCCTTTTTCCCAAGGAATATTCCTTCTTGGAATGTCCCTTAGCATACTTGTATTGATGATTTCTATTAGGCTCATTCCTATTGAAGGGAGGTTTGAATCCTTTCCTCTTCTGATCGGACTTCGCATTTTTATTGTCCTTCCAAGATTTATGAAAACATTATCTTCCTTGGCTTTGCTCATACAGGTATTTAGCCTTCCTGATGGCTTCAGTCAAGGTCTTGGGTTCATCATAATTGATCTTTTCCTTATAAAAGGTTGGAAGTCCACTGAGAAATCTCTGTATTTTCACTTTCTCATCACCAATGAACCTGATGTACTTTAACAATCCCAAGAACTTATTCTCATATTCTATCATAGTCATGCTTCCCAATCAGAGTTCAAAGAACTCCTGCATTTTATTGTCATAGAAATGATCTGAGAGGTACTCCTTCTGGAAGTACTTATTGAACTACTTCCAAGTGATCCTACTTTCATTAACATGTTCCACTTGCTTCAATTGGTCCCACCATATTACATATTTCCCGTGAAAATGGTAGGTGACAATCCTGACTTCCAGGTTGGATGAATAGTTATGCAACTGAAAATATATCCTAAGCCCAAGAAACCATGCTTCGACATTATCTTCCATTTCTCTTTCACCCTCAAAGGAAGGTGGCTTGAGCTTCCTCATCTTTCCTTGCAAACTATCTACCTCTTGTTTCCTTCTTTGGTGTCTGACAAGAGACACCTCTAGACTTCTTACAGGATCTTCTGATGCATAAAAATTTCTTTCTGAGTAAGGAGGTCAGTGGTTTCCATGAGCTCTTCTAGCACTTATGGAATAACCAACTCTTCAACGATCATCCCTTATTTCATGGCACCTCCCTTCTTCCTCTTGTCTTGAGTTTGATCCCTTCTTCGTTTTTCTCTGCAACTAATTTAAGCTCTGTAACACTCAAGCATTTATCTAAATTTTCTCTCTCATCGGTCTCTCGTTGTCTACTTTATAGCTCTACACTTCCATATTTAGGATTCTTACCATTTCTATTAACGTTTCCTGCTCTCCTTTTCCCTTGTGTCCATTGGACTCTGTCTCTACATTACCAACTCTGGTATTATGGCCTTCGACCTCCTTATCATGACTAGAGGATCCCTCGCCTTCTTCCATTTCCTCAATATGCGTACTGAGCTGATGTGCTTAAGCCCCTTAATTCTAAAAAATGTGAAAGCAACCATTTTGTTAGAATTATGCATATAATAAACAAAATTGTCAACAATGCTACAGTTCCTTCTGCTTCTTAATGCATACCCCTTTCTCTCCTAAGGTTGCACAAATTCCCAGTCAAGGGTGTTGAATCCTGAGTCGAATTATCTCTTTGAAACCTTGATGGTTTCGCTCGGTATCTAAACACATGTCCTTCCAGATTTTTAGGTGCAGGTCTGATGGCCCCCACGATCTTCTCCTTCGCCCTTGCGAAAATATCAAAGTTGGCGCTAGCTCCTTTTCTCTTGGCCCCTCTTTAGATGTGACCTTAGGTGGTGACCTCAGGAAAACGCACGATTGCAGCCACTCTCAAAGGTGGTTTGGAACCAAACTACTTTTCACCCCGCAATTCACCTCGAGCCACCACATGTCCTTTTTCCAAAATCATGGTCTCGATTGCGGCCCGCCCTCAACTTCATAAAGCCCGAGCACCTCCTGTCTCCGCAATGTAAGGTGACCGTTGATCTCACAATATTGACGGTGATTCTAAATGGATGACCGAGATCTACCTCTCTGGAACCAACAGTTCTGATTTACCTCTCCCAGATAGACAGTTGTGATCGTTTCGGAATTTTGGACTTTGGAATTCTCAAGTCTCAAACTTTAATTCCCTAGAAATACATGGGATTCTGCCATGTGTCCTTTTGAATTGGATGGTGGGGAATTACTTCAGAAGATCTGATGATATTTGTTTACTTCGGGTCCTTACCCAAAATCCACATCTTCACGCCACCTGTTCTCCTGATATGATGGTTTAGGTCTACTTCAGATGATCCGATAGTTGACATTTACTTCAGGTCCTTACCTAGAATCCACAGCTTCACACCACCTATTCTCCTGATCTGACAGTTCATGTCTACTTCAGACAATCCGACAGTCGACATTTACTTCAGGTCTCCGGTTATATGGGCTTCAAGATTTTCAACTCTCAACTGAAACTCTCGGAGTAATTTCTCCGGAGTCCATAATTCATCGCCACATAGAGAAATAATGTAAGTGGACACGTGGTCCAATTAGGTGGGTGACATGTGTCACATCCTATCTGACATTTCAATTATTTGCATGCTCAAAACTTACTGACACATGGCGCACATCCCATGTGTCCATGTCATCCCCAGTGACGTCTACAAGCCATGTCACTTCAGAAATTTTGGGGTCCACATCACCTCCCGGTGATGTCATAGTGCCCCACCACTTCATCTCTTCGGGCTTCAGGACTTCGAGAGTTTCCACACTAGCACACTTCCAATTCTCCTAAACTCCAATTTCATGAACCGACCAAACTGCCACCATGTGTCTCCCTTATCAGATGGCCCATGTTAACCTAGAACTTCGAGACTTCAGAAGTTACTGCTGCAAGGATCAACGACTTCCATTCCTTTGGGCCTTCAGACTTCAGAAGACTCAAACCTCAAATTTTTCCAAAATGTTTTTATCTGAAGCTCTTGATCTACTAACATGTGTCTCCCATGGATCGATGGCTACGATTTCTTTGGGTCTTCATATTTCAAAAATCTCAACTTTCAACCTTTGCTTTCCCCTGAAGTACATGGATTTCTACCATGTGTCCTCCTGGATCGGATGGTTGAGATTCACTTCGGCTCGCCAAGATTTGGAAATATCAATTCTCAACTTCTCCTCGTTCGATATTTCCCGGAGTGCTTTCACCCGGAGAACACAATCGGTTGACATGTTTCCTCCTATGGATTGATGGTCCCCAGCTACTTCTTCTCTTCACACTTTTGTCTCTCAAGTACTAACATGTCACATCATTTCATACCTTTCAATTTGCGGTGGCACACATCAGTGGTTTGTAGTAACCCACTTTTCGCCCCACAATTCTCCTAATGATGACACGTAACCCCTTGGTGAAATTGTGGTTTAGATTGTGGGACCACCTTGGGAAATTATCTCCTATGCAACCTGGTTCCCCGCAATGCCTCCTATCTGTTGATCTCACTCTCCAATGGGATCTGACTGTTGTGACCTTAGCCTTTGCTTCCTTTTCATTAGACGACCCTTGTTAACCTGTCCTCCGATGAAATGATATTGGATCTCTCTTGATCCTACAGTGGCGATCTCTCTGGAATTCTAAGGGGGGTGGCCATGATCCTTCGAACCCTTTAAAACTGGTCTCTAACGTTCTATCTCCTGCATAGATTTCGCAATTCCATTCCTCCTGATATTTTCAACTTCACGGTCAGAGTTTGATCTTGAACTCGAGACTCTGACCAATAGACCCGGCCCATACCAGCCCGGTGTTTCAACCAAAAGCTATAATACCAATCTATAATATCCCTATCCACCTAAAGTCCAGGGAATGCTACCTTCAAGCCCACCCTGGGTCAGCTTTAGGTGTTGCTAAAGGAAGTTGTGGAGTGGACCTTGTGTGCCTTCCCCTAGAAGCCACAGCTGAAACAGTGGAGTCATCTCAATGGAGTCACCAGGTGCACAGTTGCAATCTTTGATGTACTAAGCCCTGATGCACCTTCAGAACCAGTAAAATTTTTCGTTCAATCCCAGGGAAAATATTCAATTCATCCCTGGAAATGGCACCATAAATTTTAGCACCAGAAGTCACCTCTGGATTGCATCGGAGGTAGGCCCAGTACCCATCAATTTGTATGTCACAATGAATAAATTAAAGGAGGTCAAATTTTGGGATCTCGCATTTCGAGAGTCTTCACTCCTCTTGATTTCAAATATTTTGATGCTCGATTCTGCGAAACACCCCATCTAGATCGATGGTCGGACTCACTTTCGATTTGACGACCACGATCATTTCCTTAAACAATCTCAGTCGCCTGTTGCTCGATAAGCACTTTCCCCCTCTTTATGGCCCTGCTTCCATATGATCGTGGGCTGTGATCGTGGGCCCAACTCTCAATCACATCATGATTTCACGTTTCGCAAAATTACGTTTTGCTCCATGCTCAAACCTCTGAGTCTCAAAATAAGGATCTCTTGGATTAGGTGCCACTCGTCTCCTCCGATCAGACGACCCAGATGAATATCAACATTTTGAGATCTCGAACCATCAACATTTCTCACTTGAGTTGTCCCGAAATGACTTTCTCCATAATTCGATCTTGCGCCACGTGTCCTTATGAAATAGACAGCCTAGATAATTTCATGACTTCACATTTGGTGAGTCCTCATGACTCTTCCCTTTGACTGCTCCATCCTGCAAGTCATCAAAATGATAATCTGTTGCCACCTGTCCTCCCCAGGATCCACGGCTAGGATTGGCCTTGCGATTTCAGAACTCTGTCTGACGCTATACTTCATTTAACTCTATGATCCTGATTTCCCAATGGTCGTCAATCCAATCTTCCTGGTGGATCTCCTCCATTAAAATCCGACCTACTCGCTCACTTGATTTGAATCCATATCATACCAATCTAAGTGTTGCACTTGTGCTTATGGCTATGGCCTCTGTACATGAATACTTGGATGACTGACTGAGGTCTCATGAAGGAAAAAGGATCAGTGAAAGAGGTAAAGAGAGAGAAGTGATTGACCATAAAGAAAACAAAAAGTCTTAGGGTCAAAACCTCTCATGTAGGAAGAAAGAAGAAAAACTATAAGCCGAAAAGAAAAGCCTTATGATGGTTCTGTAAAAGGAGGAAAAATGGGTACGACTACAGACTCAGGTAAAAACCCCAAATTCACAAGACTCTGACAATTTTATGTGATAACATTTTGGCTCCACAGGGGATTGCATGCTCCCTGCGAGCTTCTAAGAACAAGTAGTTTTAGTGCCTTAGCTTTGGGCTATGGATTCTCCTATTAAAAACAAAATAAATGTAAAACAAAAACGATATTTACAATGGTGGGATGTCGACTACGGCTTTAAACAAAAAACGTTTTTAGGAAGTGCCCATTTACAAGGCCACCAAAAGCTTCGTCACCCTCCAAATTATGCAACTTGTAAGTATTATTTGAAAGTGTCTCATAAATTTTGAAGGGTCCAATCTAAAGGGATTCAAATTTACTATGCTTTCCCTTATCATGTCTAGGTTCATCCCATATGAGTACTAGAT
Organism: Picea mariana; assembly: GCA_032191745.1. Classification (NCBI taxonomy): domain Eukaryota; kingdom Viridiplantae; phylum Streptophyta; class Pinopsida; order Pinales; family Pinaceae; genus Picea; species Picea mariana. The sequence goes on along the minus strand of JASDQU010752891.1, from coordinate 31,204 downwards.
CTCCCAGCTAGAAATCCTCCTTTCTCACCTTTCTGTCAAAGGCTTGCTTGATCTTATGTTGATGTTCATGCACTTTTTCCAATAGTTTCTCTCTATCCTGCTGCACTTCGACCAACTGATGCATTCTCCTGATCATGTCATCAGGATCTTCCTGGTAGTCTTGGCAGAGATTTTCCACCGATAAGGCGAGTTGAGAAGGAAAATTTTCTACAGTTTCATATACAAGATGGAAAGGGGAGATGCCTAGGGACCTCTTTGTTGTCACCATGTCATCCCATAGAGAAAACTTGAGCTTTGAATTCCATGCTTTCTTGTTGTCTTCTAACAATATTTCGATGATCTTTATCAGGCTTTTGTTAGAGGACTCTGCTAATCCATTTCCTTGGGGGTAGTAGGGAGTTGAGTGAATTAATGAAATTCCATACTACTCACAGAACTTTATCAGTGGTTAAGCTTTGAAGGATGCAACATTATCAGTGATGATTCTGTTATAATATCCTCCAGAAAACCTTATTATAATATCCTCCAGAAAACCAATGATCATTCTATGAGAATCACTCCTAATGGGAATAGCCTCTATCCACTTGGTAAAATAATCTATGGTAGTCAGGATCCATCTGTGTTGACCACTTGATGCAGGAAGAATTTCCCCAATGAAGTCAAAGACCCATTGTTGGAAGGGCCCTGAAGCAACCACAGGCTTCAATGGCAGGGATTTCAGTTGTTGCTTCCCAGCAAATTTTTTACATTTAACACAAACTCTAGTTTTTGCACAGACATCAGTGAACAAATTAGGCCAAAAATACCTAGCAGTGAGAATTTTATAGGCCGTGGTTCTCTAGAAGTGATGTCCCCCACATAGGTTGTAATGAAAATCAAACATAATTTTGTGAGCCTCCAGTGGGTCTAAACATCTTAGAATCACTCCCAAAGGATCTTTCCAATACAAAACCTTCTCAATAAGGAAATATTTAATTTCTTTGAGCTTAATATATCTTGCCTTGCTTTTTCCCATACCATCAGGAGGCTTTAACTCTTGTAAAAAATATAAAATGTCTTTGTACCAAGCGCATTCTGCCAATGGGGGGTTTTCTTGAGGGTCTTTATCAGACACTGTAGCCTGCTAATTTTTTGAGCAAGTGTTGATGAAGCTAACCCCCAAAGATTTACAATTAGATTCAGCCAAAAACTTGGCTAAACCTTGGCCTTTAACTAGTTTGGTGGGTTTTATTTCTAGATCGAATTCAAGGATTTTGGCAATCCTCTTGCTCCTTCTCTCATCTATGTCAGGCTGAATGAGAATGTCCTTCTCAGAAGCTGAAGGAACATATGCAATAATATTTGAATGAAAAAAATAGACTTTGAAATATTTAACATCTTTCACCAAGGCATAGGCCTACTTCTCCATGATGTCATATCTAGCCTCTACGTCCCTTAGTGCTCTACTGAGAAAATAAATAGGTTTCTCCAACCTTGCATCATTCTTTTGTGATAAAACAATGACCATTGTATCAAATGAAGAAAAGGAAAAAATTAGAAAATCCTTGGAATAATCAGGATTGATTGGCATAGGTGCTTCAGTCAGTGCCTTCTTGATTTGGTTGAAGGATTCCCTAGACTCATCAGTCCATTTTACCTTGTTCCCCTTCCTAAGCATGGCCGTGATATGCTTCACAAATTCAGCAAAATTTGAAACAAACCTTCTTAGAAAATTATTTTTCCCAGGAAGGACTAAACTTCTTTCTTGGATATTGGAAGTGATAAGGCTTGAATAACTTCTACCCTTCTTGAAACAATCTTGACCCCCTCAGCCGATACAATGTGTCCCAACAATTTTCCTTCCTGCATGGAAAATAAAGACTTCTTGGGATTTAGGGAGAGACTGAACCTTCTTCATTTCGAGAAGACCTTTCGCAGATGTTGACAATGTTCTTTATCATATTTGGAGAAGATTGTTATGTCATCTATATATATGACCACAAATTTATCCCTTTCTCCAATGAAGGTGATGTCCATGGCTCGTTGGAAGGTTGCTCCTGTGTTCATCAATCCAAAGGGAATTTTGTCATACATGAAAGTGCGCCAAGGAGTGGTGAAGGTTGTATTTCCTCTGTCATCATGCAGGACAAAGATCTGATTATAGCCAGAAAAGACATCGATCATGGAGATCCTGGATGTGCCTGTCACCCTCTGCAATATATGTTCCATCTTTGACAAAAGGTAATTGTCCTTCTTAGAGCTTCTGTTCAGTTTCCTAAAATCAACACAAAGTCTGTTTTCTCCGTTATTTTTCCTTACTGGAACCAAGTTGGCCACCCACTTAGAATATCTCAATGGGACAATGATTTGGGTGTCTAGCAACTTCTTTACCTCTTTTTCCATAATAGGCAACAATATAGGATTTATTTGTCTTAATTTATGCCTAAATGGTTTGGCCTCCTCTTTCAATTGGATCTTATGCTCAATAAAGGTTGTTTCATATGTTATGAGGTATTCATAGGTCCAAGAAAACATGTCAGAAAATTCTTTTAATAACTCAGTATACTCAGCTCTCTTCTCTCTTGATAGGTTTCTTGACAACTTGACAAACTTTGGATCCTCTTATATACCAATATTGAACTCAGCTACATTAACATCCTCAATTGGGCCTTTAAACTTTGCTGCCACATCATTCCCATTGAACAGTATTTCTAAAGGAACTATCCCCTTTGGAATGTGGTTGTTAGGCAACTGGACAATATGGTGATTAGAAATTTTATTTTAAAATACATCCGCATGAGGGTCACCTTCAGAATCATGATCCTGATCAATGTGTAATGCAGATAAATCATCAACAGAGTCAAGAAATTTTCTGGTTTCAAGATCATCCTCGAACACATTCCAATGCTTGATATTGTCAGGTACAAAGGGTCTATATCTTACCTCAACATCATACCTGAGCTTAGGTGGTGGTGGGATCCTGAAATGGCTTGCCAAGACAACCAAAGAATCAGCCATAGTATTCTCCTCTCTTGAAATAAATGAAATGTTGAAAGCTAAGAAGAAACTTTCAATTAGGTCCCACGCCTCATTTCTATAAGTCTTAAACCTAGGTTACTTGGCTTGATAAACATTTTTGACCTGATGAAAAATTAGTCCAGCATCTCCAAATACTGTTAGCTCTTCAATCCCCATGTCTTTCGCAACCCTTAAACCCAAAACAAGTGCCTCATACTTTGCCACATTGTTGGTAGCTTCAAATTATAGTTTATAGGACAAAGGTATAGCCTCTTGAAAAGGTGATACAAAAACCACTCCAGCACCAGCCCCTTCCTTAGAAGAGGCTTTATCAAAGAACATCTTCCACACAAAAGTAGTTGGGGGAGGTATTTCACGAAAAGAAATGGGTCACTTTCTGATTTCAAGAGGAGCTTCAGAAGCATCTGCGAGCTGCAATATGATGGATCCTAAGTCAGTGTCCAAAGAAAAAATAGGATGGTTGATGGGGTTTGCTTCATCACTGATAATACATACCATTTGGGCTTCCCTGTAAAGTCTTCTATGCTCCCCCCCCCAAGCACAGCAATAGTGGCATATGCAAGTTCCATCTGCAAGGTTCCTCCAAGATCTTGACAAAATCATGCGAAACTTGGGGGGCACATTAGCCACTATAATGTCCATAACCACACTTTTCATGGGCAGTTGAAACAAGGTCACAACTAGGTATTTTATAAACCCAAGACATTGCACTTTCCTAGAGTCAAAAGAATACAAGTCATGGTATGTTTTTGTGATTTCCAATCCCAGTTCTTCCATGAAAATTTTAGGCATGAGATTATGAGATGCCCCTGAATCCATCAGAAAACTATGCAACATCTTATCATGTATGTTCAGGGATGTATAGAAGGGAGGGGATGAATCATCTCTATCTTCTACCATAGGACCTAAGATGACTGTTGTTTTTTCATCTTGGAGATTTACTGAATCTGTGGAATGGCAAGATGGCTCAGACTGCAAAATATTAGAGAGGGATTTTTTGAAGTCTTTATGCTTGACCAGTTCTGAGAGGGGCACAGGGATTCTAATTTTTTGAATTTTGTGCTCGAAGCTAAAGGAAAAAGGGGGTTTCATAATTTATCTCACTTCTGGGACAAAACCTTTAGCTATTAGTGAGGGATTCTGAGTTTTCTTCTCCTGGTTGTTGCTTGCTACATCTTCAGTAGGATTTTCTACTCTGGTAGGATGCTCAGGAACATCAGGATTTCCTCCTTTATTTTTTGACCTGAGGTTGTATCTATTTGGGTTATTGCTAGCCTTACCCCCCTTACTCAACTCATTCAATTGGTTGTCCATGAGAGACTCTTGTCCATGAGAGACTCTTCATATGCTGATAGAGTTAAGTGAGGAGAAGAGGATGTATCTTCAAGACAATGAATTTATGGATCGAGGTCTTCTTCCTCTTCCCCATCTTCTGCAACAAGATTGTTTTGAATAGGGGTATGGATTTTATGATTATCCAGCTCTCTGTTTCTAGGTTCACTTTGCATAATCTGAAGATCATTGTTATTTGGCCTCCTGAAGTTGCCTCTGTTATCAACATTTTGAGGATTTTTGTATGTCTGCTTCCCTTCTAATTCCAACTTTTCCATTCTAGTTGAAAGTGATTTTAGTAACTTGGTTACTTCGTCCATTTGAGGGTGGGGGGGGGGAGGAGGAGGAACTGGAGGTTGAGGCTCCAGATCTTCCTCTGTCTCTATCTTCTTTATTCCTAAGTTGGTCAACTGCCAATATGTTAGACTCTATTTCCAGGGTTGCATCTTTCATATGACCCAAGGAGGTAGCTCTTCTCTCTCTTAACATGAGGAATAAGTCGGGGTCAAAAGCACTAGCATATGTGATTTCGGTAGAGGCCTCTATAGGCATTATCTCAGCAGGGATCTTATTGTACAACTTGTTAAATCTTTTGGAGAAGTCAAAGACAGACTCTCCCTCTTTTCTCTTTAGCGACCCAAACTCTATGATAAAATACATTAAGTCCTTTTTATCCCCCCATTGTCTCAAGAATACATCATTTAAAGCCTCAATCCCATAAATGGATCCAGGTTTCAGCGCCCTGAACCACTTTATGGCTTCTCCATCAATATTGTGGACCAAAATCCTCATCCACACATCCTCATTTACTATGACATAGTTATCGGTGTAGCTATAGAAAGTTGCAAGGTGCTCCTCTGCAGTGATATCTCCCTCCCCCATAAACTTAGGTAGATTCTTAAGGAAGCCACCGGCTGGGAGGGCATTAAGAGGCTGAGGTAAAATGAGAGGGGCATATCTGGTGGCTACTATAGAATCCACTCTATTTTGGGTGGGATTAGCTCCTGCCATGGGAGTGTGAACAAGAGGAGAACTAGGAGGGGATGGAACTTGGACAAGGGAGGTTGGAGGTGTGCTTCTGTGAACAAAGGGAAATGACCAAGGCTCTGGATAAAAGGCCTCAGGGCTTGAGGGAACAAAGGTTTCCCTCCCTGTCAGAGCAACAACTTTGACAAGAGGAGGAGTAGTGAAACTGGGAGAGGGGAAATCAGCAGGAGCACTTCCAAAATTGAAACTTATAGAAGCTCCAAAAGATGGTGTAATAGGAAAGTGAGAAACAAATACTGGAGTTGCTATAGGAAGATGGTTAAAATCATCATAAATACCTGGTTCAACAGTTGAAATACCTTCCTAAAGTATCTTTTGTCTTCTTATGACTTTCTCTGGGTCACCTTCGGGTGTTGCTAAAGGTAGCTGTGGAGTGGACCCCGTGTGTCTACCCTTGGAAGCTATAGCTGAAATAGTGGATTCATCTCAATGGAGTCACCACAGTGGTCTCACCAGGTGCACAGTTGCAATGTTTGATGTACTAAGTCCTGATGCACCTTCAGAACCAGTAAGCTTTGTCATTCAATCCCAGGGAAAATATTCAATTCATCCCTAGAAATAGCACCAGAAGTCACCTTCAAATTGCGTCAGAGATAAGCCTAGTACCCATCAGTCAGTATGTCACAATGAATAAATTAAAGAAGGTCATTTGGGCACAGACTCAAGAAAATATCTCTTTAACTCAGAAATATGGACCAGACAATGCATGAACAAGTGAGGTGTTGCTTTAACTTTAGACAGTAAATTTTAGTAAAGGGTGAGTAGGGGGAAGAACTGGTGAGGAAATGTAGAGGTCTGCTATGGACGTCGGGTCTTCTAGTAGCCTAAGGAGGAAAAATCTTCGAATACAAGATCTTCTTGAACCCAAAACTTCAGGAAACTGAAAACATCATAACAATATTGCAATCAAACATACATTACAATACATTCACAACAAATCGACTGGATCACCCATGCTTGAGTCTTCAATATCAGAAGCAAAAGAGATGATAAGAAAGATGACTATCATTAAAAAAGAAGTCTCAAATGGAAACACATAACTAGAGAACCAAAGGCTTCATTAAAGTTTTACAATATGGGAGCTTAGCTCAACCATCGACCATAACAAAATATCAAAACTAAGTATTTATACTCAGAACCACCACCACCACCAAGAGTGTGACCTGGCTACTATAATCAAAGATTTATGTCTGCATCTTCTTCTGTCATTCTGCACTTGCATTGTTTTGTCATATGCGATCTCATATCAGTATGGGATTTGCAAGATAAATCATTGATAGGGTAAATTTCGGCTAACAGTCTGCCTCCACGGCCAGCTCTTCCATGCTTTCCATTTATGGGGTGAGACGAGGTTTCAAAAACCTCCCCCGTTTCCATTAACTACTTTCATTAGGATTGAGACAAAGCCTGACACCCATGAATTCTCCAGGAGACGTTCATGACTCCTCCAAGTCAATCCCAATGCCTCGAAACCACGCAGATCCTCTGATGAGACCAAGATGAGCACTTTCAACCCTTGGAATAGCTCCTATTCATTGCTCCACATGACCTCAGGCCATGACCTTATGAATATCCCATATGAAATTTTGGGATCTCGCATTTCTGGAGCCTTCACTCCCCTTGATTTCAAATATTTCGATGCTCGATCCAATGAAATGCCCCATCTAGATCAATGATCGGACTCACTTTGGATTTGACGACCATGATCATTTCCTTAAACAATCTTAGCCATCCGCTGCTCAATAGGCGCTTTCCCCCTCTTTATGGCCCTGCTTCCATATGACCGCGAGCTGTGATCCTAAGCCCAACTCTCAAGCGCATCATGATGTTGCATTTTTCGAACTCACGTTATGCTCCATGCTCAAACCTCTGAGTCATGAAATCACAATATCTTGGATCAGGTGCCACATGTCTCCTCTGATCGGACAACCCAGATGAATATCGGCATTTCAGGATCTTGGACCATCGACATTTCTCACTTGAGCTTTCCGGAAATAAATTCCTCCATGATTCAATCTTGCACCACGTGTCCTTCTGAAATAGATGACCTAGATCAACTTCACGTTTCGTGAGTCCTTATGACTCTGCCCTTTGACTTCTCCATCCTGCAAGTCAACGAAATGATAATCTGTTGCCACCTGTCCTCCCCAGGATTCATGGCTAGGATTGTCCTTGCGATTTCAAAACTTTATTTGATGCTATACTTCATGTAACTATATGATCCCGATTGCCCGATGGTCATCGATCCGATCCACCTAATGGATCTCTACCATTGAAAGCTGACCTACTCGCTCACTTGATTTGAGTCCATATCAAACCTCTCAAAGTGTTGTGCTTGGGCTTATGACTATGGCCTCTGTACATGAATACTTGGATGAATGAATGAGTCATCAGGAAGGAAACATGATCAGTGATAGAGGTAAAGAGCGAGAAGTGATCGACCATAAAGAAAACAAAAAATCTTAGGGCTAACACCTCTCAGGCAGGAAAAAAGAAGAAAAACAATCAATCGAAATGAAAAAAATTATGATGGTTCTGTAAAAGGAGGAAATACAGGTATGACTACAGACTCAGGTTAAAACCCCAAATTGACAATACTTTGACAACTTTATGTGATAACAAAATGCATAAGATACAAGATTTAGCAACATGCACAACAATATCCAGCAAGCATGCATAATCTAATGTTTAGTTAGATGATAATTAAAATACACAGCGGAATACATTCATACATAGATAATAATATCACAATAGAGAGAACTTATCTTTATAAAAAAGAGATACCAACTGGATGCAGACTAAGGACGTTCCACCCAACCGTAGAAACCACTGCTCCAAATCTCAATAGTAGTGTCACCCCCGAGCCAGGGCTATGAATCCACAAGGACAGTTCCAGAGTGTACTTGGGTTCCCAAACTAGTCAGCTCTCAATCTCTCACAGGTTTTCCATCACCCACAAAAATCAAAGTACCCAATGCTCTTCTACCCAGCCTGTATCACCCAAGAGAATGGACCTCCACCCTTCTCTACCACGCAGTCCCTCAGGCAGTCCTTCTCCTTTATTTTGGGTCCTCCAGCACAGCTGGTCTAGAATCTCAATGCTGGAACTCTCAGGACTCGTAGTTGTGAGAAAAACAGGGCACAGGACAATGCATCTTAGACATGCAGGCCCTAATTCATGGCTGGAATGCACCATCTACCATTACAACCAACTATCTCGTGGCTAATTATCAACAGTTTCTTTCCCTTTACCAAGCCAAGATGCAGGTGAGGATGGATCAATGGATGGGTAAGTGAGTGCATGAAAGGGTGTGAGGGAAATAATGGTACGAAATTCAGAAGGGAAGGAGCGAACGATCCAACTACCAACGAACAACCCCACAATCAAACCAGGGATGGATTTAAGTATCTCTCATAGGAAATCAAGATCCTCCTAGCCTTCCCCAAGAAGCTCACATAACCAATCCCCTTACTTAGAAAAAAAGAGTAATTAAAATAGGAATAAACACTTATCCCCTCAAGCCCCCTCTCTTGTGGAATCATATCCACCTATAACTCTAGTCCTTGTCCATCTAGTAGCCAACCATGTATTTATTATTATTAATGATAAAAAACATTACATGTCTTGGGCACACTGGCCTTTTAATAATTTTTTGGGCACTCTGGCCTCTCATCATTGTAACAATACATTATTTAAAACAGGGGTTCAAAACCTAGGGTGTTACATCAGCAGAGGTCATCAAACAATTGGGATTTTTGACAACACCACACCCATAGCCATACAACATCAGGTGGCTTCGCCAGGGACGAGATCTTTGTGTCAGCCAACAGTGTCGATTTTCATGCGCCATCCAGCCCTTCAAGGATGAGTTATTATTTGATGTTTCCCCACTGGATTTATTTGATTTTCTCTTGGGCCAACCATATATGTGTAAGCGCCATGCTATTTATGAGTCTCAACCCCACAGTGTCATAAGGCAAGCAACTCATCAAGATGCAGATTCAGCAAATGCTTTTCCCTCTCCCTCGGGAACTCAACGCAATGGATACCATTTCTTCCTAAGGAGGAGTATTGATCCAGGTGTATATCAGTGGCTACCCACCTTTTCCAACTGGATCAAAACAATTTTCTGGCAATTTTGGTAATTTACTATTTTTAGCATTTTTTATCTTCCGGGGCCATTTTGAGGGCCTAAATGAAGATTTTTTGGGATCGATATTTTCAAAGATATTCAAAGGCTTTGATTGATCCCTCTAAATGAATCTCATTGACGATACATTTCCAATGAGCTATCGTGCGCCCCAAACAGAGATCGTATGCCAAAGTTACGCCCCCAGGAAGTTGATACACCAAACTACCCAAAACAGGGTCCGCAAAATTGTTGGCTTTTCATCTTCCAGGGTTAGGGTTTTGGATTTTCCTTATGATAAAAATGAATTTTGAGCCTCATTGTAAAATCATCTTCTTGTGAATGCGAGTATATGACACATCTCTTCTCAGATATAAGTTTTCACCATTCTAGTGAGTCTTTCACTCTGTATTTTTACAGTCTTTGTACATTTTCTCTCATTAATAGAAAATTGTGTATTACTGTATCTCTGTGTTTATGGTTGCATCTCTGATACATTCATGTTATATTATTGGATATCCAATATATTTCTTTACATTGATTTATTATATCTCCGCTCTCATTTTGTTTCCAAAATAATCCAGATCACCCAAGTCAGAGACTTACTGGTTCTACAGGGCAGTTGTGGCCTTCAACACTTCTTTTTGTAATGGAATTTATGCTCCCCTGCATGGGATAATAATGTAATGGGTCTACATGGATCACAATTAGGTCAATTTCCTTAGGAATTCATTATTAGAGGAGTCCCTTTCACGTAGTGTTTTTTTTCTCAGGTTATTAATTTGGCCTAACCAACCTTATTAATTTCCCATGAGTTTTTCACTCCCACAAATAATTCCTTCAAAGTGGTGAAAGGAGTTATAATGGTCTATCCCTCTGGTAGATACTGTATAGGAATGTTTTAAATTACCATGCAATACATATCCTAAAGTTTTGCGGAATTTTGTCGAGTCTAGATAGGTTTTTTTTAATTTATTAAAATTGCCTAAGTATGGGTAATTTTAATTAATTTTTGATTTAAAAAAATGTAAAAACTAAGTCCTTGGGATTTTGATAGGGGTATTTGTGCTCAAAATAAATGGACTGAGACCCCCTACACCCTTGGACCAATTTTTATCTCAATTTAACAAGTTTTTCTAAGTGTTTGTCCATGAGGAGTCTTGGTCAGTCCAAAACAACAATTTAATTACTAGTCTTGACATAGTCAAAATGTCAATTTTTGTTACTTTGAGCTAAATGGTTAGAGACAAGGTGGGATAAATTACCCAAAATCCATCCTAACGCCTTTCTTAATATTTTATACCCCCTTCACTTAACATTCACTTCATTTCACTTGCTTCCCTAGGGGATTTGCACCCCCCTTGAGGAAGATGTTGTCCCAACTCAAAAATTTAAAGGTGAAACACATCCCTAACCCATAGTGCACCCTCCCTAGTGCCTAAACTTGGTTTTGGGTGATCTAAAAGGGTATTAACCACCCCCCCTCACTCATCCCTCACCCTCCACTCATGCTCAAAACCCTAAAAGTTTGCCCCCCTTGAGATGCTCAATTTTGCTTGGGTGTTGACACTTGGAAAGCATCCAAGAGGGGTATATTTGACTTCCCAAGTATAAATAAAGGCATTCTCTCCCTCAATTTTCACCAATTCTTAGAGTATTGTTACTATACCCAAATCTCCCTCACTCATCTCCCACTACTCTCTCTTCCATCCTCATTTCTTCTTGTAATTTCTTGCTGCAAGTATTTTCATGCACTCTTTGGAATAAGAAACTCTTTGGAGGGAATTTCATGGTGCATTGGGAGTATTCTTGATTCTCCTCTTGATCTTTGTTTGAGGTGATATTGTTGCTACATTTTTCATTGTGGTTTATTTTCTTTCAAATCTAATCTAGGAGATCCCAAGCAAAGTATTTTGCTTGGTTAAGTTTATGGTAGTATTTCTATAGACTTAGTGAGTAGTTCGTATGGTATTGCAAAGTACTTTGCCTTTTCAATTTCATGTGCTCACCTCCTTATTCTTTTGTATCTAGATCTCACTCATTTGCAGGTCACTAAGGGTTTGGAGAAGAAATTTTCAAATTTGGGAAATTGTTTGTTCAACTAAGGGATTCCTCCATTAGCTTTTTGGTCTAACTTATTTCATTTGTTTGAGGTTTTGTGGTTGTTTTTCAGATTTGAAATGGGCTTAAAATCATTATCTATATTCATACTTTTGTAGTAAAAATTTATGTTTTCACTAACAAAAATGTTTTGAGTTGTTTTGTACATTTTACAACATTTCCAACAAGCTTTTGCTTGTTGGTTTTTCCAGATTCTCGCTAAGACAAGGGGAGGTGCTACCTGTTTTGGGCCACAAAAAACTCAAGAAGAGCCTCCAATAGTTGGGTAACATATTGCCCCATTCTCTCATCTTTCTTAAGCATTGTAGGTAATCCCAAGGGAGTCCCAAAAGGTCTTGCATTTCTCCTCTTTTAAATTTCTACAATTTTATTTATTAGTTGTGCCTACATCTTGGAGTGTGTGTGTCCTAGCCAACCCCCAAAACCATAAGGCTAGGAATAATTTTTATTTTCTATAATTTTTGTTCATTTGTTTTCCCCACTTGTCACTAGGACAAGGTTTAGAGGCAAGGTTTCTTTCAAGCATTTTCCTTTTCAAGTTTTGAACCCACTTGTGCACAAAATCGGAGGGCTTTGTCGTCCATCTTGTGCACTTGTTTGAGGCTACTATTTTAGTTTATTTCAAGTAATTTTAATTTTAATTGTTTTCCTACACCTTGGAGTGTGCTTGGATTTGCCAAACCCCAAAATCGTAAGGCTAGATTAGTTTGTGGTTGCTTTCTTTCACATTTCTCAATAATGATCTAATCTAAGTAAAGAAGTAATCATATGCTAGTTTAGGCCCATGGAGGCATTGTGATTTATTTTTCTTATATTTCTCATAATTGCTATCTACTTTCATTTTGGGGTATTTTACATTCAAGCATACTTTCATTTATCTTTCCAAGTACCTTATTTTATTGCAATTCATTAAAGTTTTAAGTACTCTAGCTTAATGGTTTAAATACTTTATGTACTTTTCTTCCATCTCCTGCAACCTTGTATGATCTTGTGGTTTAAGGCAAACACTTAATTTCTCTTGCAAGTTAATCTTAGTATTTGATTTCATTGCATTATCTTTCAAGTACTTGGTATCTTTCAAGAACATCTTTCACAACAACACACATTGCAATCACCTTAACTTAATCTAAACTAACTCAATTTACCTTAGTCTCCTAGGACCTAAAATCAACTCGCTTAATAGGTCACCTTTTACTGACCCAACTTTGCCATCAAAATGAGAATTTAAGGAAGAAATTGGAGGTGCTAGATCGGGGATGATCTCACGGTGTTTGGCATCCTTCCTGTGGAGTACTTCTATTCTTGGGTTGACCTATGGAGCTAGGGTGGGTGCTTGTTTGACTCGCTTATTGAGCACCCAACAACTCTTTTGGTACAAGAGGGGGGAGTTATTGGGTTGTCACTTAGTCTAGGATTCACTTCTAACTTAACAAACTTAATAATATTAAATTTAATCCACTCAACCTTGNACGGACGAACGCTCTTCCGATCTTCTGCGTTCGTCCGTTCGCCAATATACATTGCAATCTCTTAAATCTTTATCTTTCATGCAATTTACTTCCAAGCATTGTGAGGTGGACTAAGTAGTTGGAAAGTTGTGCTTTAGCCCTTGGACGCCTCTTGTTCATGCTTAACTTTTGAGTTGATTTAATCTTTGATGTTATTGGACTCCCTCATTGAATTTGTGCATCTCTCGGAGGCTTATTCTTTGTTGGAACTTGTTGTTGTGTATGCCATTGAAGGCTTCTCCTTGAGTTGTGCATCCCTTGGAGGCACTCTTGTTTAGGTAAGTTTCCTTGTGTGTTATGGTTGTATTTCCTTTGAGTACATATCTTTCACTTGCACATTAAGTCTCTTAACAAATTAGTATTCAGTTATTTATCTTTCTTGTGTCATTTATATATCGTGTATCTTCATTGTTGTATCTTTCAATTGTAACTTTGTGGATATTTAGTTCTTGTATTCTTTTGTGTCTAATATAACCTTGTAATCTTGTATTTAGCATTCTTTGTATCTCTTGTTATAATATTTGTAAAATGAAACTCCCTCAAACATAGTTGACCCCTTGCCCAATCATAGGCACTAGTCTTAGAAGACTTAGGGAAATGATTTATTTTGCATTGAAAGACTTGAAATTTGCATTGTTGTTTTTGCATATAGGCTAGATTCTCCAAAACCTTAATCAACTAAAATCAACTTCTAGAAATTAACTTTTAACTCCATCTAGTAACTAGGGTCTACGCCCCTTGGCTTCCCTAGGAGTAAGCCTAGACAGAAGAGGTTCAAGTCGAGGTGATAGTGGGCTTTGAACCTAGGCATTGTGCCTCCAAGAACACACTAAGTGAGTTGGAATTAGCTCACGTTTGCAAGTGTGTATAATGATGGCAACATCTTTGGTGCCATTTTCGGGGATAAGTATTTTATCCTTGGTCTAAATGACTTAACTAATTTATTCTTTTAAAACTATGTCATAAACTTTAGTCCCTAAATTTTTTTAACTTGGGTTGTTTTTTTATTGTTTGCTTACTCTCCAAGTGGTGACTCCATTTTGAAAATCTTTTTTTAAGTATACTACAAGGAGAAATCCTTGTAGGTTTCTTGAAAGTATTGGAGAAGAAGCACTCACTGATATCCAATTCTTGTTTCAACTTAATAATCTAACTTTTATTTTCCTTCTTGTTTTTGCTTTGTTTGATGCTCTTGTTTGTTTTATAAACTTGGTCATCTGGCAACTCCACATTAAAATAATTTGACAAAGTATTCTTCAATAAGGAACTCACGGCTTGTTTTTATTCATCCTTGAACTTGAAAAAGTTTTTGGATGAAGCTAGAATGTTTCCCTTCTTGTTGGATTCTTAGTTATCTTTTGGGTCCCATATTTTTCCTTCTTCAATGAGTAGGGAAATTTTTTATAAACCTTTTGATTTTTCAGGAATTGTTGGTTATCCTCATGATATATCTGATGATGTTATTGAAAATTAGTCTGATTTTCATGATTATGGTGATGCTTTGGCTCATGTCAAATCCTTTGGGAAGTTTATTGATAATTGGTTGGATCCACCTATTTATGAGGATGTTCTAATGACATTGTTTTCCTAGAATCTTTTTCTGGGATATGCTAATGTTTGGTTTCATGATTCTAAGGATAATACATTTAAGACCATACGTGACTTGCTGCATGCCTTTTTGGAAATATTTGGGGATGATCTGGATGAAAATTACAATGAATTGGTTGATAGTTTTATGGAAAAATGGAAGAAAAAGAATCTTCCAGATATTGAGACTACCAATTCAAAGATAAAGATTGATTCTCCACCAAATCCCATTGAGGATCTTAAATAAATCTTTATGAACATGTAGTATTCCCATACTAAACAGTGTGAGGCCATGCAATCAACCCATACTAGAAAATGTGAGGCCATGAAGGAACAGTTTATGACCATGGAAGATCAATTATATATCATGGAGGCTCGCCTTGCAAAGGATGATACTTGCTTTGAATATCTAGACCCTATAGAACTTGAACTCCATAGTGAAAAAGATAGGGAAATTCTAGATGAATCCATGGATGAGCCAGCAACCGATCTTGAGGAGATAAAGGAATTGAATTTGAAATGGTTGAATATATATATAATTCAAGTCCCCACCCTCCTCCCGAGGAACCAATCTATTTAAAGGAGAACCTTGACAACATTAAGGAAAACAGTGCAATGGTTCCTTTGACATGTTCATTTTCAACCTCTCAACCAAAAGATGACTTAATACAGGAAAATGGGAGAATGGAAGGCAACTTCAATTTATCAATTTCATATCATTATGAGTATTGGTTGGCCTTCCACCTTGATAGTCATGTGCAACAAAGTATCAAGATTTTGCAGGGCTTGTCAAACTCCAATGTTTGGTTGAATAGAGGAAGGAACATGATTCTTGGATGGTTCTTTCTCACAAAAAACTCCAAGTTGATAAAACTTGGAAAGGGATCTTCTGTGAGTCATCCTGGACAAGGATTTTCAGACATTTTTGGATTCATTCCATCCATTGCATGGATGGTTGTAACGTACCTCTAACCCTTCTCCTTTTATTTCA
>JASDQU010752891.1:0-11929 GCA_032191745.1 Picea mariana | reverse complement strand
GGGGCCTTGTTTGCCTCACTTATTGAGCACCCAACAACTCTTTTGGTGCAAGCGGGGGGAGTTCTTGGGTTGTCACTTAGTCTAGGATTCACTTCTAACTTAACAAACCTAATAATATTAAATTTAATCCACTCAACCTTGGGCATATTGTTGAACATATATTTATGGTTTATGCCTTAGTATACATTGCAATCTCTTAAATCTTTATCTTTCATGCAATTTACTTTCAAGCATTGTGAAGTGGAATAAGTAGTTGGAAAGTTGTGTTTTAGCCCTTGGAGGCCTCTTATCCATGCTTAATTTTTGACTTGAGTTAATATTTAATATGATTGGACTCCCTCATTGAAGTTGTGCATCCCCTGGAGGCTTCTTCTTTGTTGGAGCTTGTTGTTGTGTATGCCATTGAAGGTTTCCCCTTGAGTTGTGCATCCCTTGGAGGGACTCTTGTTTGGGTAAGTTGTCTTGTGTGTTATGGTTGTATTTCCTTTGATTACATATCTTTCACTTTCACATTAAGTCTCTTAACAAATTAGTATTTGGTTAGTCATCCTGCTTGTATCATTTATATATCTTGTATCTTTATTGTTGTATCTTTCAATTGTAACTTTGTGGATATTTAGTTCTTGTATTCTTTTGTGTCTAATCCAACCTTGTAATCTTGTATTTAGAATTCTTTGTATCTATTGTTGTAATGTTTTTAAAACAAAAATCCCTCAAACATAGTTGGCCCCTTGCCCAATCATAGGCATTAGTCTTGGAAGACTTAGGGAAAGGATTTATTTTGCATTGAAAGACTTGCATTTTGCATTTTTTCTTTTGCATATAGGCTAGATTTTCTCAAACCTTAATCAACTAAAATTAACTTATATAAATTAACTTTTAACTTCATCTAGTAACTAGGGTATACCCCCCTTGGCTTCCCTAGGAGCAATCCTAGACGAAAGAGGTTCAAGTCAAGGTGACAATGGGCTTTGAACGTAGGCATTGTGCCTCCAAAGACACACTAAGTGAGTTGGACTTAGCTCACGTTTGAAAGTGTTTATAAGGATGGAAATAGAACACAAGGTTTCTCAAGGAGTTACAACACCCACTATCCCAACACATAGAAAAATTGTTCCCAACAATTATCTCACCTAGAGAGAATGCTTCACATGCCTGATAACCTGCTTCTTCAACCCAAACCACCAAGGATTTATTGAGTAATAGTCAAATTTCAGTTCTAATTACACTTTCCTGCCCAAGGTATGAATGATGGATACAAGAATGCGTGAATGATTGGAAGAATTATGTGAATTATAGTAAGTTCCCCATATATATTTGCATGTTTCCATATTGACACTTGTCACTCTAGGAAATTCCTTTGACTCCACTTGGTAATTTGTTTCCCTCACTTAGGAACTTAAGATGTATCATGTCATAAATCTTATGACTTAGTAATAATATTATTTTATTCATTGGCATAAGTCCCCTTGATTTAACCCCCTTTTTTAAGCCCCTTAGCCCTATTTCCCTCTCGTGGAGTCCTATCCTCCCATACTCTTTCATCTGACTAGTTCTTCAACAGTGATGTATTTTATTAATAAAAATGAGTGTGATTACATGATACATTTGTTAGGCTTGCTAGCCTAAACCACACAGGCACTCTAGCCTCAATATATATATATATACAAAGGCGCTCTAGCCAAAAACATCTTGGCTCACCAACCTATAATGTATATGTACATTTACCCTCCCACTTATTTATGTGTTGTCCTCAATGCATCATATATACATGTACAATCAAAATGATTTAAAAGGCTCCAAAAAGATGTGGGTACTCCTCCCGCATGGCATATTCATGTTCCCATGCTACATCTTGAGGACTGTAATAGGTCCACTGGACCTTTACCAATCCTATTGCTCGATTCTGGAGTAGCTTGAATTTCTTGTCTAATATGCACACCAACTGAATTCAGAAGTCACCTTCTTGCTCCAACTAAATCACATTCCAATCAATTACATGATTATCATCAAGCACATACTTTTTAAGCAAATACACATGAAACACATTATGAATGAACATTGATGCAGATAGTGCTAGCATGTATGAAATAGGACCAATCCTTTCCAGGATCTCAAATGGTCCACAATATATTGTTGCCATCTTTGGATAGCTCCCCAATTTAAGAGAACTACTCTTATCTTTCACTTTTAATAAGACATGCTCGCCCACTTAAAATTATTTATGCATTCTACCCTTGTTTGTATAACTCTTCTTTCTATCTTGAGCAACATTTAAATTCTGCTTTATTTTCACCGTATGCTCTTCCATTTCTCTAAGAAATTATAGCCCAACCATTGCTCTATCTACGAGGTTGTCCCAGCTCACTAGTGTGTTGCACTTTCTACCATATAATACTTCAATTGGGCTCATCTTCAAATATGTTCGATACCCATTATTATAAGAAAACTCAACTAAATGTAAATAATCTTCCCATTTTGATGGTTTATCCATCTCATACATTCTCATCATATCCTCAATCACATGATTGACCCTCTCTATTTTTCCATCTATTTATTGGTGATACGTAGTGCTAAAATTCATATTTGTCCCAAATCCTTTAAATAATCCCTTCCAAAAGTTTGATGCGAACTTTGGGTCTCTGTCATAAAAAATTGTCTTAGGCACACCACGTAGCCTGGAAATTTCTTTCATATAAATCCTCGCAATATTATATTCCTTGTGAGTGAGCTTCACCAGAATAAAATGAGCATGTCCACCACCACCTTGATGGAATCATGTTGATTCACTATTATAAGTAGCTTGGTCATAAAATAAATTTCCATAACTTCCCATTTGCACTCTAAAATGGGCAATGGCTATAGCAATCTAGTTGGATGTTTGTGCTCATCTTTTACCTTTTGACATTCTAGACATCTGGTTATATAATCTGTCACATCTTTCTTCATACCAGGACAAAAATATTGGCCCTTTACAAATGCAATGGTTTTATGGTAACTTGGGTGCCCAACATAAGGTACATTATGCATCTCCATCGGCACCATATTTTTCAAGTCCTGAAAAATAGGAACATAAACTCTACCCCTGTACATGAGGATTCCATCCTCCCTTAGCTTATAATCTTTAATTTACTGTTGAGAATTACCTTGTTGTAATTTTTCTGTTGTTTGCACATAGTATTGATCTAGTTTTGTAGCTTCCAAATTTTTATCTTTCAAAAGAGATTTGTACATGATAATGGTTGTAGTGTGCATCTTATGTACCCTCATGTTGAGTGCATCAACCACTTTGTTCTCCTTTCCTTTGATATGCTTTATATCAAAGTCATACTCACTAAGGAATTCCAGCCATCTAATTTGTTTGGCATTCAAATTTGGCAGTCTAAACAAATATTTCAGCCCACTATGGTCTATCCTCAACTCAAATATTGTTCCCATAAGATATTTTCTCCACCTTTTTAAGGCATGAATTATGACTGCCATTTCTAAATCATGAGTGGCATAGTGCCTCTCATGTTCCTTCAATTTCCTTAACTCATAGCATATCATATGCCCATTTTGGGTGAGGACTCCTTCAATCCCTTCCTTCCATGCATTCGTGCACACAATTAAATCTTCATTTGTATCGGCAATCTTCAATATCGGTGCACTTGTCAATAAATTCTTCAAGTGTTGAAATTTTTCTTCACATTCATAGGTCCAATCGAACTTGATCCGGATTATTTTCGGCATGAAATGATAGTAGAGATATAACACAAAAACATATAGAGATATTGAAAGAGAGACAATAATATAAAAATATATATATATTGGATATATAACAAGAGGCATAGATATACAGTAATACAAAATTTCTATTAATGAGTGAAATGTACAAAATTGTAGAAATACATCGTGAAAGACTCGCTAGAATGGTGGCAGCTTATCTCTGAGAAGAGATGTGATGGATAGTCATATTCACAAGAATATTATTACAATGAGGCTTTAAATTCATTTTTAACATAAATAAAATCCAAAACCCTAACCCTGGAAGATGAAAAGCCAACAGTTTTGTGGGCCCTGTTTTGGGTAGTTTGGTGTATCAACTTCTTGGGGGCATAACTTTGGCATATGATCTTTGTTTGGGGCACATGATAGCTTGTTGGAAAGGTATAGTTGAGGAGATTCATTTTGGAGGCTCAATAAATGTCTTTCGATATTATTGATATGATAAATCCAAAAAAAAAAAGACTTCATTTAGGCCTTCAAAATGGCCTCAGAAGTTTAGGAACCGAAAAACTGTTAAAAATAGTAAATTGCCAGAAGACTGTTTTGAGCCAATTGGAATAGGTGGGTGGCCATCTATATCCACATGGATAAATACTCCCTCCTTAGGAAGAAATGGTCTCCATTGCGTTGAGTTTCTGGGGGAGAGGGAAAATTGTTTATTGAATCTGCATCTTGATGAGCTACTTGTCTTACTGGAGAAGTTGTGTTGCTTAGCTTGTTGAAGGTTGTCAAAAACCTGTGGATGGAAGCATTGGAGATTTTTAACAATTCTATATACATGAGATGAGTGTGTGCAGAAGGAATCTTTGTGCTTTGCTTCAATATTTTTGACCTACTTTTGTTGGACAAAAGGTGCTTGGACTCAGGCTGCAGTGCTTGCGGTGTTATTTTGTTCACCTTTTGAACACACTATGAAGAAGCTGAATTTTGTAGTATCAGATACTACCTTGCAACACTATTTAGGTGGGATAGTAGTTAGAACTACCTCTATTTTCCTATAGAGATTACCCCCAGAGTAATAATGACACTACGGGGTCGAGACTCATAAATAGAATGGCACTTCCACATATATGG
Organism: Picea mariana; assembly: GCA_032191745.1. Classification (NCBI taxonomy): domain Eukaryota; kingdom Viridiplantae; phylum Streptophyta; class Pinopsida; order Pinales; family Pinaceae; genus Picea; species Picea mariana. The sequence continues at coordinate 7,087 of JASDQU010752891.1, read as the reverse complement.
CTCGCCCAAAAGAACGTCACAGACATATAATATAGAAACATAACATAATACCTCATCCTTGAAGGGTTGGAAGATGTATGACAATTATAAATATTGGCTGACATGAATATCGTGTCCCTGGCGAAGCCACCCAATGTTGTATGGTTGTGGGTGTGGTGTTTTTGACAATCCCAAATATTTGATGACCTCTGTTGAGATGAATTCATTTTGGCTTCCACTATCAATAATTAAATGCAATGGGCTCCCCTTCACCCACATTTGTGAATGGAAGGGTTTCTCCCCCTCTTTAGGATCTGTTGGTTCTTCTGGTTGAATTGTTGCAGTCATGACAGTAGTAGTGGGGTCTACGTCAATGATCTTTCTTCTGTTAGTTTTTTTTTAATCGGATTTTGAATCTAGGTTCAGATCTTTTTCTTTGATCTCGGCCACCAATGATTGTTTTGAGAGACATTCATCAGTGTTGTGCCAAGGGATTTTGTGAAAATCACACCACTTTCAAGTGTCCTTCTTCGTCTTTACATGACCCTTCTTTTCCTATGGCTTATATTGGTTTTCAGGAGGTTGTTTTTTAGGGTCGTCTTTATGATTATTTGGTTGTTGCGGATTTACAAACCCAAAATATAGTTTGTTCTAGTGCCTAAATTTATGCTTGATTTTGACAGCATATCAATAGGTATCTCCCAGCAATGAGATGTCCAGAAACTCCATTTCAACTTGGATGTATCTGTGTATATTCCCACAGTATTTTAGAACCAAATTTCGCTCAGAATATTTGATACCCAGCTTGGTGCACAAGGTATGGAAGGTATTGGTGAACTCTGGCACTTCTTGGCCCCTCTCTTGATGCATCATGGTCCATCTCATGTACTGGTCGACATAGTTACCAAAAGGGTAATATTTTTTCTTGACCGCATCCACAAAAAAATCCCAAGTGGGATCGACCCCATATGTACCATACTCCTCTATGGAAATTTTCTCTCAGTAATTTTCCCACCAATGTTTGACATGGGAGAGAGACTTAAGGAGTGTGAAGGTGATATTTTCCCTATCAAAAAAATTGTGAACAAAGAAATAACCTACTAGCATATTTAACCATTTTTCTAGGGCATCCGCATCTATTTGTCCTTCAAATACAGGAATGTCAAAATTAACTTGTACCTTGAAAGGTGAGGTGCCTCAAAGTGGTAACTTGATGAAGACACATTGGTTTTTATCGCCGGGCGTTAAAGGATGTGGAAAAAATTATCCATCATTTCATCCATCTGTCGCATGAGAGCTTGCTTAAGAAACGGATTAATAGAATCGGTTTCTTTATCATTTTTATTTTCTTCCACCATGGAGGGTTTCTTTGGCATGAAAGAGCAATTTTCCTCAAGAGAGACAATATCGAGACGCAACTTTCTATACTCAAACCTCATTGAGGACATGCACTAAAAAAACAATCAAGAGCAACGTGCTCTAATACCACTGATCCAAATTATTTTCAGCACGAAATGAGAGTGGAGATATAACACAGAAATATATAGAGATATTGCAAGAGAGACAATAATATAATAGAGATATATCATATATATAACAAGAGGCACATATATACAATAATACACAATTTCTATTAATGAATGAAATGTACAAAACTATAGAAATATAGAGTGAAAGACTCACTAGAATGGTGGTGGCTTATCTCTAAGAAGAGAAGTGACGGTTACTCGCATTCGAAATAAGATGATTACAATGAGGCTCTAAAGGCCTTTTTAACATAAATAAAATCCAAAACACTAACCTCGGAAGATGAAAAACCAATAGTTTTGTGGACCCCGTTTTGGGTAGTTTGGTGTATCAACTTCCCGGGAGCGTAACTTTGGCATACGATCTCTGTTTGGGGAACACGATAGCACGTTGGAAAGGTATCATCAAGGTAATTAATTTTTGGGGTTTAATCAAAGCCTTTTCTTATCATTGGGGTTCTCGATCATGAAAAAACTTCATTTAGGCCTTCAAAATGGCCCTGAAAGTTTAGGAACTGAAAAACTACTAAAAATAGTAAATTACCAGAAGATTTTTTTGAGACATTTGAAATAGGTGGGTGGCCACTGATATCCACTTGGATCAGAAATTCACACCCTTATTTTGAAAAGAAGTGATTGGATACACAATTTTTGAAAATCCTTCAATAAATATTCTGTAATAACCAGAAAGGCCCATGAATGATCTCACCTCTGACACATTGTTTGGTGTTGTCCATCCTTCAATGTATTTTATCTTATCAGGTTCCACTATTATCCCATCCTAAAAAATATATGACCCAAATAATGTATCTGCGTGTAATAAAATGAGTACTTTCTCAACTTTGCATACAGTTGATGCTCCCTCAATACTTGTAACACCATTCTCAAGTGATGCTCATGCTCTTCTTCATACTTGGAGTAGATAAGTATGTCATCCAAGAATATAGTGACAAAATTATCCAAGTGATTTCTGAAAATACCACTCATCAAGCACATGAAGATAGTTGGTGCATTTGACCACCCAAATGGCACCACTGTAAACTCAAAATGGTCATACCTTATTCTAAATTTCGTCTTGTTGATATCCTCTTCTTTAATCCACACTTGATGGTATCCTGACATAAGGTCAATATTGGAGAATATATTTGCATCTTTCATCTGATCAAAAATAACATCTATCCTTTTCAAAGGACACTTATTCTTCATGGTCACCTTGTTCAGTTGCTTGAAATCAATTCACAGCTTGAAATTTCCATCCTTCTTCTTCACAAATAGCATTGTGGCACCCCAAGGTAACACACTTGGGTGTATATAAACCTTATTCAAAATATCTTCAAGCTATATTTGCAATTCCTTCATCTCTGGTGTACTCATCCTATAAGGATTCTTGGACACTAGGGAAGCTCTGGGAATCATATTAATGAAGAAATCTATATCTCTCTTGGGTGGTAACCCCAATATCTCTCTAGAAACACCCTCAAATTTATTTCAATACTGAATGATCTTCAATACTTGGCACTTTATCCTCAGTTTCCTCCTCTATATGGGTTGCATAAATTCGACATCCTTTTCTGAAGCTTCTTTTCAACTACAAGGCTGAAATTTCTCTAACAAATACTGCCCTTGGACTACCCTAAATTCTCCTCAAGTTCCCTTCTTCATAAAAATAAGTGAAGGCATTGTTGTAGCAATCCAGAACATCATGATGCTTATCCAACCAGCCCATACCTTTTAGTAAATCATAGGAACCTATTGATGGGTCTTAAAACCCTTAACTCAAGAGTAGGAAGCAAACCCACCACCGAGGCCCAACTAGACTCTTTAGTGTTTGCGATTGGAATGGTTCTCCAAATCTCGCAAACCATCCAATTTAATTAATGGGCTTTATGTTTTCTTTTGGAGGCATCTCCTTCAGTCAAGATTTTCTCTTTTGGTAATTTCTCTTTAGTTAGGATAAATGTGAGAAAAAATCAGTATAAACCAACTTGACCGCACAACGGTAAGGAAATCTAAATACTGGGAAAGGTCGAGCTCGGGATAACCCTCACTCCATCATGCAGACAACGATATATTACCATGGGCCTAGTAATAATACTTTAAACATGTGAGCACTCGATCACTAGCTGAGATTTTAACCTAAACTATCCAAGAAACAAAATGAGAGCAAATTTAACTACTGCAAAAGAGGTTGAGCTTGGGATAACCCATTGCTCAAACATGAAAATGATAATCCTATACCACATGCCTAGTAATAATACGTTAACCATGTGATCATACAATTACTATCTGAGAATACTAATTATTAGAAGAAAACATTTGTATGATAAGATCAATAGAAAGAAAAATAATTCATCTACCATAATCTTTCATCATATATCCACACAACGATTCATCATTTCCACCATTAAAGAAAATAACAACAAAGCAATTGCACCAGATAACTTGACAATATATTCGATAGCTCTTACTTGTTACATCTTCTCATGAACTGAATAAGAAATAGTTCTTCTCCAGGCCCAATTACACATGCATGTGATGAAAACAACTTCATCTCTAGTCCAGAAGGACTTCTTCATTCATAGCATCTCCAAAATAATTCTTAACAACTAGAAAGAAAAGTGGTCTTGCAACAATCCATCGACCTCTAGACCATCGGTCGATGTTCCTATTTATAGTATAAAGTCTTAACAGTAATTAATGGTAAAATACAATTTGAGCTAATCAAAAATCGCCACATGGTGTCATCATCTGACAGTCTTTCAACAGTCCACCCAAGTTGTTTCTTGAAAAGGGTGGATTCTTTCATAATCAGACCATCTAATAAAGAATTATTCACAAGTGTGGGCCCACGGGAATTTGTGTTGTTCCATTGGGGCTGCATATATCCCTCTGATGTCCGTTGCATGCACTCGGTATTTTATCAAGGTGGAATTTAGCTGTTGCAACATGGTTTTAGCTCTGATCGGGTGTTCTGTGAATTGTCGCACCTATCCCAACCTCGCATTGGCTACCTTAGCGCACTCTTCGGTCCATAGGGAGTCTTGTTTGGCATACGTCTTGAGCACGTTTCTTATGTCGATAAACTCACTGGGGTTTCCGAACTCAGGGAGCTTGATATCTTTCATTACTTTATTAATTTTATCCCAGTTCTTCTAGCACTTGGCATATTGTTCTTGGATCTCTAGATGTGGGTCCCAGGACATCTTAGTCTAGTATTCTGCAGATCTCTTTATGCGATCGAGGGTATTTTTGCTTAACAGTTGAATGCCATGTTCTTCCTTTTCTCGACCCTATTGGACGGCCTCAATGTATTTGAGCCTTTCCACCGCTTGCTGCTCTCTTTCATGCCATCGTTCCATCTCCTTGCATGCTGCGAGAGCCATGAGAGTGTCCTCCTGGAATTCAATTATATTTTCAGTTAACAGGGTTCTTTCTTTGTTGTAATCATTGTAAACTCCTGAAAAATCACTCTTCAAATATGTTGTAGTCTATGTGGTGCCTTTATAATACTCAACAATATGGCACAGGTGTTCCAGTTCCTTCAGAGTCTTAGCTAGTTCTCTTTCATCCCTCCTGGCCCCATCCTGGGAAGCATCAAAGAGGGCTCTTCCCATGCCTATTAGTTCAGACGTGAGAGCATATGTCATGTTGATCAAGATTTCCTCTTTGGTAACCAAAATAGAATGGTCCACAGTAATCTTACTCTTCTTAGAAGTCCTTTGTATGATGGCCTTCCTCTTTTGATCATAGGAAATCGCATAGATGTCTGCTACTTCATCTACCGGATCTGGTATCTGTTGGTCGCCCCATGTGGGTGTGTTTCCCAGGCTACAGGTGGTATATATTTTTTCAAGATCAGACTCTTGAACCTCCTTGTTTTTCTCTGAAGGCCCGGCCTCTTCCTAATGTTTATTGAGGACCTGAGTATCAAGTGGAATGGATGTGTCGGGAGCGAGCTCAATACTTTCCTGTATTCTAGTCATGGCATCGCTAATGTCCTTCTGTGGGGATATTTGTTTTGACACGTCCAATTCTGACTTGTCCTTGGGACTACCTGCTCGAGTCTCCGGTGCATTGTGCATTTCTGTGTCTAAGCTTCTTTCGGGTCCCTTTTCTTCTCGTGTGTCCTCTTGACTATGAAAATTTGGAACAAGAGGTGTTTTTTCCTCAGCTCCCTTTTTTTCTTCCACATGCACAGAGGTTTTCTGAGATGCCTCTGAACTCTCATCATCACTTAATATATCTATGAACTCGGACAAAGGGTTAGGCGCACTAGTTTCGACCGACACCCAACTCGACTTTGATTGAGTCATCGTGCCTACTGGTGAATTAGTTGGCGGCAGTGTGGATTCAGGGCCATCTGACCCATTGATGTTACCGGGGTCTGTGAGCTTGGAGCTGCCTACCCCTACTAGGATCTCTTCTGGGTTACTGTTCGGAACGCTCGATAAGAGGTCCAGATAATTCGACGCCAGATCCATTATTTGTTGAGCATGTTAGAGCAATAGTGTCCCTCTTTACCTTGCACCTGTAGTTCTGAGAAAATTCCAGTTCTGTACAGGGGTTTCCTAGGGAGCTTCCATCATTTTGGCCGATTTGAATATTACCCTTTCTTCCCTAGTCCTAAGAATTTCTTGCACTCTTTGAGCTCTTTCATCCAAGGAGGTCGCTTGCTCTTCCCAACTCATGGCCTTGAACTTGGTTATTTTGGAGTCAGCCATTCTTGCCACTACCTCATCCTAATCTTGATCATTTTCAGTGAAGATTTCATCCTCAAGCCAGTCGTGGGCATAAGGCCAACAAGATGATACTTGTGATGCATGTTTCAAGACCAGACCCTTGGGATTGTGCTTGAGAAAACGTCCTGTCTAGAACCAAAATTCCAATTGAATTAATCCCTCTTGCTTGGCCTGCGTAGTGTCTTTAACCTAGTAGAAGATGATATGAAACCCATAGGGTAAGAATGCCTGCTTCTTATCCATCAGCAAAGTGGCGTTGTACCCCTACAAGATAGTTTGGTAACATATTTCCCCTAGTAGCAGTCGGTCGGGGACATATATAGGTAGCAAATGTGGTGCTTCTGTGGCACCGAAAACCCTAATGTAGGTTTCGCGCTCGTTCAGGTACCAATGACCAACTTTCGATATAACTTTTTTTTCCATATAAGACAGCCTTGGGAAATCCTTCTTGAATAGTAAGAAATGAATAGGTGTGATAAATTGGTCACAAATGAGAGAGTAGGATATTTTATACCTGTTCTCCCACAAGATGCTAAAATATACTTGGACTGGGAGCTCGAAAGTGTGCCAGCTCAGGTTCATTCCTACGAAGACATTTCTTTCACAGATGATGTCCAATAGATAAGACACCATGTAGAAGGCAAGAGTTTCTCCTTCCTTCAGTTGTTGAACCTGTAGAATGCAAGTGCTCAGATGTTTGGAGATGATCGCGCCCCACTTGAAGCTTGTTCTAGAGATGGCGACAGTATAAGCCAAAGGAATCCATGCCTCCGAAAACCTGGAGCAATCTTTTTCTCCATGCAACCGACAAAGGAGACCCATTAGATAGATATAAGGTTGTCT
>JASDQU010752890.1:4044-17976 GCA_032191745.1 Picea mariana | reverse complement strand
TATATATATATATATATATATATATAAATAAATAAGTGTAAATGTTATATATTTCATATCGTATAAGGTATGTTTTAAATTTTTAAAAGATACTATGATATAAGGTATTTGTTTAATTTTTAAAAGAGATCAACATTTAGGTGTGTTTATTGAAGAAAATTGATCTATGTAGTGAACTCCATCAGAAATCATAGCCAAATCTCCATAACAAACAAGGTTCATATGTAAACGAGGAATCTAGTCATGTGTTATTTCTTGTTATAGCCCTTAGGGCGTAAGCCAAGGTCTTGTTGCATGTGATGGATAAGTTGTCATGCGTCCTTACATATACATGTGTGTTGCCATGTTATATAGATAGAAATCATATGTTTAGTGCCATCTAGTGATGAGTGAAAGTGTCATGTGTCAAGGAAAATGACGAATAACAAAAATATCCCACCTGCCTTAAACGACATTTTTTTCGTGTTCATAACAAGATCCTTCTCAAGTCACCATGTTGATGAAATGTACTCGAGGAAAATAATTTATAGAATCCCATTAAACTCCACTAACTTCCCATTAACTAGAGAGTATAGAAACCCAGACAAAGCAAACAAAAAATAACAAGCCCATCAAGAAAAGTAGGTGAGGACCATTATTTGGAAGCTCAGAGTATTGTGGGGTGGCATTCTACAGGTGTACTGCATGTTGGGAATCACACATATGGTAAGTTTTTAAGTATGGTAATTTTTTTAGCCCATTCTTCACATACACCCCCGTCTTCTTCCTAGAACCATTTTCACAATACATATCCTTTCCAATACATCTCATTAATGGTCTACAATTTGGCATCTGTGAGGATTGTGTAAAACAAATATATCTAGGTAAGTTAAGAAGAGTGTTTATTGCGGGAATAAATGGTATTTTTTTGAAAAAAATAATCTTGGGGGGTTCATAAGCATATTTTTATGAAGAACTAACCTTTTTCATAAAGATTAGATGTGTAAACTTAGCCTTTGTTATTATTTCCTTTCATTCCATTGATTAGGGCCAATAGAAATATGTCATGTTTCTCTACATCTGTAAATTCATTATTCCATGTTATAAGATAACAATTGTATTCAATATATGAAGAAATTTATCCTTAAGCAGTGAGCCAACATCAAATAGGTCGCTTGTTCTCACTGAATTTACTTACAAAGAACTCATCTAGGAAGAGAAATAGTAGGCATGACACATGTGGAACATGATGAAGATGGAATCTGGATTGAAAGAAAAAAAGGTTTAGTCATTGGTGCTACTATCCATAATCCCCCTCACACTGTAAAATACATGGACAAAAAGGTATAAATGTGATTAACCGTGGGAAGCATTCAATACTTACAATAGAAACATAAATAGTTTCTTGTCATTCCTTTGATTAGGGTTAATAGAAGATCATGTTTTTTTTTTTTTGAGTAAAAAAGGTGGAACCTGCTATATTAATTTATCGAAGAAACTTTGACAAAATGTACATTGATATAGGTCTGAGTCACCAAAAATGTCGTCGTTTACCGGAAACCAGCATAGTTTGGAGAACATATAATAGTAACATGATAAAACAAGAAACAAAATAGCATCTGTCATGCCCGGAGGAAACCAGGACAGATGGCTATAGTCCAAATGGACATATAACAGTAGCATGATAAAACTAAGAAACAGAAAAAGCATAGAAGACCTAGATACCCGGTGACTTGTTGCCCTTGCTTGTCTGCCACGTGGACCCAGCCGGGATGGAAAATGTCTACGCACGGAGAGGGCACTTCCACTTAGCTGGAGCATTGGAGTACGTGTCAAGGAGCAGGTCCAGATGCTGGCCCATGAGAAGGGCTCTATGCTCCAGGTCTGCCATGTGGCCTCAGAGTTCGAACACCAGAGCCAGATGCTCTGCACGGAGGAGAGAGCCATGCAAGCCATTACACACGTCGTTGAGGGATACATCCCTCAATTCCACGGTCGCTCCAATTCCAGCTTCGAGCTCCATCAGCTTTGCACCATCCACTTCTTCCTCGCCGAGCTATTGTTGTCCGTGTTCACTTCTTCTCTGGTTTTATCCCGCTTTTCTTCCTCGAATGTTGCCTGCATATCATGACTGGTGGGGCTGTAGTCACCCAACTAGGGAATTTCCTCAACAATGCACCCGAGGATGTCATCTGCTAGAGCAATTTTTCAGCCTCTTCCATCCGGGGTGGTCATCCATTCCTCCATGAATGGAATTTCTTCCACGTAACAGGTGGGAAATGCGTCCGCAACACCATCCTCCTGCCTATCTCCAGGCTTAATTGTCGTGGTTTCACTGCTACATCCGGCTCCTGTCTCCGCAATGATGGCATGCAGAGACAATTTCTCAGCTCGAGCCTTCTTTTGGAGAATGGAGGTTGCCATCGCTAGAGCACTCTCTAGCTTCTCTTTCCTTTGTCGTTGCACCTTATGGGTGTACCAGGCCAAGCCACGGCGAGGCCTGCCCCGCTTTCTGGTCATAATTGCCAGGGAATAGATGACGATACAGTGAGGGTGTAGCGAGATGGGAGTAAGCCAGGACGAGAAGGATACAGGGCTGCACCAGAGCTCCCAGACGATGAGGAGAGTCGAAGCAAGAGTAGACCCACTCTGTCCAGGCACATGAAAAAGCAAATTGCCAGAAATTTCCTCAACGAATTGCAGTGAGATGGGAGTGAGCCGGGACGAGAAGGATACAAGGCTGCACCAGAGCTCCCATACGATGAGGAGAGCCGAAGCAAGAGCAGACCCACTCTGTCCAGGCACATGAAAAAACAAATTGCCAAAGGCCAAAGTCACCTGGCCCTCCATAAACCCTGTCATGCTGAGTGCGCTGTGAGCGAGAGTGTTCGCGCGAGGGAGGTGTCCCTCCACCGTATAACTGTTGTTATGGCCATCTACCATCGTAAATGCAGGCTGGTGGGTGGCGGCCATCAAAATTTATGCTATGGCTTAGTGCTAAGCCTGGTGTCAATGAATTGCCGTGTGTCACCCCATCCGGGGCTAATAGAAGATCATGTTTCCATGCATATGAAAAGTCATTATTTTGTGTTATAAGATAATGATTGTATCCAATATACGAAGAAAATTATGCAAAAAGAGTGATCCAACATCAAATGAACAACTTTCTCTCGCTAGATTTACCTGTGAAGCACTCAACCAAAGAGAGAAATAACATGCCTGGTGACGGGATAATTAATTAACTCAGTAACTAATGAGTTCATGTTTTAAATTATCAACCCAAGGTTCAGATTCTCGCGAGATGTATGCACTGTATGTGCAGGCTTACACTTCCTAACTTGCACTAGTTTATTTAATATGCTTCTAAGAAATGAAAATTGTATCGTTAACTGATGAATTGAAATGAAATTTTGAAAAGGAAACACACCACACTTCATAAATCAAATCTTAGATTCAATCACTCTCAATAATGAATATGTACTTAAAGACCAATCACGCATGGATTAGGAAATTCCTTTTTCATGAATCATATCTGTTGTTGGAAAGTCTTGATAAAAGAAAACTAATCTATGAATTGAAAATAATCAATATGAAAAGGAGGAATCAAGAAGATCAAAAAGTTTTGCCCCCTTTTCAAAATAATGTAGTAGAAGAAGTTGAAGAAGTAGATGATACTGAAGATGACCCTATAGTGCATTTAAATGATTCAAAATCATCTCCTACTCATTTGACACAACAAGATTATGAAGATGCTCTGATATTAAATCAGTTTGAAGAAGGGGATGCTAACTAAATTATCCAGAAAGAACCTAAAAGAAATAAATATGATCTTAGGTCCAGATCAAACACACCTAAGGTGGATATACCTATTTCAATAAAGAAGTCTAGTTCTCCAGTGAAATTAGGAGTCAGTAAAGAAAGTTCTGGGATTAAAATTTATCAACAACTAAAGCAACCAGTCAAAGTTGCTACTACAGAGTTAAAGGAAACTGAAAAGGTTGTTTCTTCTTTCATCCTGGAAAATGAAATTAACAAGATTAAAATCCCCATACCTCTGATAGAATTAATTAAAAAAGATCCTTTTAGGAAGTTTGTTCTCAAGGCATTGCAACCCCCTGCTCATGTCACCTTTTCAGATACTATCAACCTTGAAGATGAGAATCCTGCTATAACCATTGGACCTCATATTTAAGACAAGACATATGCTTCTCCTTCTTTCTACATATCTTTGAATATTCATGAAAAATATTGCATAATTGTTTAATGGATTCAAGGGCTTCACATAATGTCATGCCAAGAGTGGTAATGGATGAATTAGGTTTAGACATCACTAAACCCTACCTAGACCTATATTCATTCGACTCCAGAAAAGTTAAATGTTTGGGAGTCATTAAATACATGGTTGCTACTTTATCTCAATTACCTATGAAAAGTGTGGTATTGGATGTTATTGTGGCTGACATACCTCCAAAATTTGGGATGCTTCTGTCAAGGTCATGGGATAAAAAGGTAGGAGGCACATTACAAATGGATCTCAATTATGCTACCATACCTGTGTTTGGTGGAGAACATCAGAGATTGTACAGGGAAGTAAGGATGGCTTACTTGGTAAGTGATCATGAAAACCCTAGTATCATCCCATATATGTTGTAGAAGATGAAATTGGTTCTTCTATTTTTCACATTGGTGATCAGATGGCTGAAACATCAATTAGGAAAGTAGCACCTACAGTTGAATACTGTGCATAATTTTTTCTTCTGGAAAATGTATTTTGATGGGGCTTTCTCAAAAGAAGGTTCTGGGGCTGGGATTGTTTTCATTTCCCCTACCAAATAAGTCCTTCCTATGTCATATAAACTAGAATTTTATACAACCAACAATATCAATGAATATGAAGCTTTGTTGTTAGGATTGAAAGCTGCTAAAGATATGGGTATAGATAAAATTTCTATGTTTGGAGATTCAAAACTTATTATCCATCGGATAAGAACCATTTATCAGACCAAAAAGTAGAGGCTAAAGCAATATAGGAATGAGGTGTGATATTATGTGGATAATTTCTTCTTGGCATTCAACATCACTTTTGTGCACAGGAATTTGAATCAGCAGGCTGACTCTTTAGCACTTACAACCAGTAACTTCAAGACTCCAATTTTCCCTAACTTAAAATTTGAGATTGAGGTTAGACACAAACCCTCAATACCAGATAACATAAAAAATTGGAAAGTTTTTAAATATGACCAGGAGATTCAAAGATTCTTAAAGACCATTGATGAGTTTTCCAATATTTCAATAGATCGGGATAATGAGAACGATGATATGGAGGTACATGTTGCAAATGTTCTTCAAGATAGTGTTGTTGGGAACAAAATCATTGAATTGAAAACAAATCATCTTCCTAAAGGTTTGGTTCCACTTGAGAGATTATTTGACCAGAACGATGTTTCCAGAAAAGTTGTTATTCAGACAGAAGAGACTGATGTGATATACTGTGATATCAGTTCAGATCTAAATCCTAGGATGGTGAAATTATCTAGAAAACTGTCATAAAAATAGAGAGACAGATATGTAAATTTGATGAAACAATATTTAGATGTATTTTCCTAGTCTTATGAATACCTAACGGTTTTTGATACAAAGATTATGCAGCACAAGATTCCTCTAAAGCCTGGATCAAAACCTTTTAAGCATAAGTCTAGGCAATTTAATCCATTGTTGTTACCCATAATAGAAAAAGAAATGAAAAGGTAATTAGATGCCAAAATTATAGTACAACTAAGATACTCAAAGTGGGTAGCTAATTTAGTACCTGTCAGGAAAAAGAGTGGAGATATAAGGTTTTGTGTGGACTTCGGGAATTTGAACAGGTGTTCTTTAAAAGACAATTATCCATTGCCAAAAATGGATCACATTTTACAAAGAGTAGTAAGGGCAAAGAATATTTCTATGCTTGATGGCTATTCAAGGTATAATCAAATATCAATAATGGAAGAATATAAGAAGAAAACACCTTTTACCACTCCCTAGGGAACTTTCATGTATGAAAAGATGCCTTTTGGATTGATGAATGCAGGAGAAACCTTTCAGAGGGCTATGGATATTGCATTTATTGGTGAGAGAGACATGTTTATGGTTATTTATCTTGATGCCATCACTCTATTTTCAACTTCTGATGAAGAACACTTGCAACATTTGAAGAAGACATTTGAAAAATGAAAGAGGTATGGTATATCATTAAACCCTAAAAAATCTCATTTTGCTATGGAGGAAGGAAATTTTTTAGGACATATTGTTTCACTAGAAGGAATCAAGATAGATCCTGAAAGAGTAAAATCTATTCAACAGATAGACATTCCAAGAAACAATAAGTCTATCCAATCCTTCATAGGTAAAATTAAATTTTTAAGGAGATTTATACCAAATTTTGCAGATATCATCAAGTACATTACTAATATGTTGAAAAAAGATGCAGAAATCAAGTGGATACCAGAAGCTAAATAATCATTTGAGAAGATTAAGTAGGCTCTTGTTCAGGCCATTGTTCTCATCAACCCTAATTACTCCAAAGAATTCATGATTTTTTCATTTGCTTCTGAAGACACTATAGTTGTTGTTCTTTTACAAAGAAATGATCAGGGGTATGCGCAACCTATCTATTTTTTTCAGCAAAACTCTTAGATACTCTGAATTGAAATATGATATTATGGATAAAGATACATATGCTCTAGTGAAGGCTTTAAAATCTTTTAGGGTATATGTTCTACAATTTGAAATTATTGCATATGTTCCAAATAGTGCAGTTAAAGAAATTTTGATTCAACCTGATTGTGAAGGAAAGAGAGGAAAATGGATAAAAAAAAATCTAGAATACAATCTGACTATAAATCCCACTTAGTTAATAAAAGGCCAAGGACTTTCCAAATTAATGACATATTCAAATTGAAAATTAATTGGATTGTATCATTTCTCAAGCAAATCACATAATTCTTCATTTCAGATTGAGGAAACTGGCTCACAGGTAAACAACAAATATTTTTCTTCACCATGGTACAAAGATATTGTATTTTTTCTGCTAAATCTTTAGTCTCCTCCTGAATTGGATAAATCGAAGTTTAGATCACTTAAATTGGAATCAGTGAAATATTGTATTATTGATCAAATTTTGTTCTGGAAAGATCCTAATGGGATTTTGTTGAGGTGTGTTAATGAAGAAGAGGCAAAACCTTTTTTATGTGATTTACATCATGGTGTTTGTGGAGGTCGTCACCATTGGAAGGATATTGCTTTCGAGATTCTAAGAGCAGGCTATTATTGGCCAATACTGTTTTCAGACATATTTGCTTAGGTCAGGGCATGTGAACCATGCCAAAATTTTGCAAGAAATCAGAAACTTATGTCTCTGCCTTTAAAACCCATTATTGCTCATGGACCATTTCAACAGTGGGGTTTAGACTTCATCAGGGAAATCAATCCTCCATATTCTGGACAACATAAGTGGATACTTACAACCACAAATTACTTTACTAAGTGGATTGAAGCAATTCCAACTCGGAATGCAACAAACAAGATAATCATAGAATTTCTTGGAGGGCATATTTTTTCTAGATTTAGTTGTCCTAAGAGGCTAGTTACTGATTGATTTTTGAAATAAGTATAATATCAAATTGGTTCACTCCACTCCTTACTATCCCCAAGGAAATGGGTTAGCAGAATCATCCAATAAAATCCTCATAAGGATTATCAAAAACCTACTTGCAGAAAACAAAAGGTCATGGGATTCCAAGTTAAAATTTTCCCTACGGACTAACTGATCAACAATAAGAAATCTATTGGAACTTCCCCATTCCAAATGGTGTATGGAACAACGACTATTTTCCCAACTCAATTGGGTTTACCAGTTCTTAAATTTCTGCAAGAGGAACTAGAAGAACCCGATGATATCCAAAGGAGAGTTTTTCAGATGATAGAAGTTCAGCAAGCTAGAGAAAACATGAATTAGAAAGTTGTCGTTCATCAGAGCAAAGTCAAAGCCATGTTTGATAAGGAAACCAAGAAATATATTTTCAAAGAGGGAGATCTTGTATTGAGATGGGATGCAAGAAGAGAGGACAAAGATAAACATGGTAAGTTTGACAACTTATGGTATGGTCCTTTCAAAATAGCCAAGGTCATGAATAACAATACTTTTCTCTTACATAATTTTGATGACACTGAAATTTTTGGAGGCCCAGTAAATGGGATATTCCTGAAGCATTACTTTCTTTAAGATTTATGAAAAAGTTTCAATTTGTACAATAGGTTTTCTTTTGAACTCAAATAAAGACTCCATAATACCCAATGGAATTGTTCCATTACAGTTTTTATTTTAACTAAAGGGTGACAGAACAGGGAAATCAGATAATTAGAAGGATATAAAGGCATCAGTCAGCAGATCTTAAAGTTTCTTCATGAAACTTTACCCCCAGAAGGAGCCAGTGTTAGTATCTAACTTTTTTTTTATTAAGTGAGTGTCCCTAATCCTTGATCCTCCATGCTTATGCTTTGTTTCCCAAACTTGATTTTTACCTCTTGGTTTAAATGGTCATTTTCCCATTTTTATTGCACTTTTAAATGATTTTTGAAGTTTTAAAAAGTTTAGGATTTGATATGATAAATCTTGTCACATCACTTGTCTATTCATTTTTTAATTTTAAATTTTTTTTCCAAGTCACAAATGGCACTATAGGAATAGCGTTATTCCTGCAGTGCTAGGGATAATCATATTTTTACATGCACCAACTTGCCCTGGTCACATCATAATTTCTCAAATCATGATTATAGGATCTGCATGCATCCCCACGATCTTTTCTCTGGTTGATACTGCAATTATAATAACTACATATGAGGGATTGAGTTGTACCTGCCATACCTACATCAAATCAAACATGTTTGAATATCATTAATAGAACCATCACCTTTTATTTTAGTGTGTTGGATATTTTGTGCAAATATCAAATTGAAGGAAGAATTGATTCTTAGTTCTTAACAGCCCACGTGAATTGAGAATTCAAATCATCAATCCTCACAGATTTTTTTACAGGACTATATCAGTAGCATGGCACTAAATAAGAGCAGCCAAATTATCAATCTAGAACCTGAGGGCACATAATTACTCGAAGCATACCCTCAAACAGAGTAGAGGTTTAAATATGTGGGTTGGTTTGACTTTTTCACAACCTTCCAGGGGCACGATGTATAGATTTTAATGGTCTTCACACAAAATTTTGATGGATTTGAAGCTATAGTTGGAAAATTATTGATGTTGGTGACTGAACATTCAATTGCTAAATACTGTAGATTTCCATTTGGCGGGGAAAGGTGGTGGAAGAAGGAGAATGTGGTTATGGAATTTTTGAATCAATTTTTAATCCTAGAGAAACAAAACGCTAACTGGAAAAAGGGAATACCACATAGCTGGGTAAAGAAGGAATGGCATACCTCTTTGCTAATCAAACACAGGTATATTACGTGTGAGGGAAGGTTTTCATTGGTTTATCTTTACCATATCAGACTGCTAATTCACATTAATAGTGATTATCCTCTTAATTTACCCTAATTTCTACTTAAGAGTTTATCTAAAATGTCCAAGAGGGTCCAGTCCCATCTCTCTACAGCTAAAGGTAGTCTCTTTCACCAGGGTTTAATTAAGACACTGGTAATATCCTCTTTAAATGAAGTCTAGAGACCCTGGGATTGGCTAATCCATCCTTTAAGAAATGATTTACAGTCATCTAAATACAAAAATTCCAAAAAGAAGAAATCTTCCCAACAGAAACAGACTAGTAAAGCCATTAAGTTCCTAATTAAAGAAGAATCATCTGCAGCTAGGGTAACTTGGGCTAGCAAGAGGAAGTTGTAAACTTAGCAAACCATTGGAGATTTACCTGTAGGTAAAGATCATGAGGAAGCTACCATTAGTTGAGGTAAGAAATCTAAACCATATGAAGACATTGAAATATTTCTTAATCCAAAGATAAAGATGGAAATTGATGAGGATGAGGATTATACTATGAACACAGTTCAGTACCTAGTTAAGTAGAAAAAAAAACTACAAGGAAGAAGAGTGCAAAGGGAAAAAAAAGATGAAAAATCCAACACTGGTGCCTAAGTGCCCTAGGAGAAACTCCACCAAAGATGTCAATAAATTTAGATTAAATTCAAAGGCCATGTTTGATCCATCCATTAAAAAGGAGAATCTTATAATTATAGAGGATAATTCTGAAGATTCCAAAACAGACATCAAGAAACAAGTAGAGACACCTTCTTTGCACAGGATTGAGAAAGAATCTGAAAACTTGAGGAAGAGACAAGAAAAGGGAAAATAGGTTGCTCAATAGTCCAAGAGACCTGTGACAAGAGAAACCACTAGATCAATTTCAAAATTAGAATCTTTGTTTAGGGGTACATGTGTAGTTTCTGATGAAAAATATGATCCTTTTGTAGAACCACTTATAATGCCAATATAGTTTCTACTATATTGGCATTATAAGTGCTCGTTTGAGATTATTATTCAAGAAGATAGGCATTGAATAGATCCTATTACAAGTTGAATACTAGAAATTAGGATCTGTAGTATTACTATGTGTACTTTAAATAGACACAAGGAAGATTGTATAGAGGTCGACAAGTTGGGCTTTCAAGGACCTATTTTGAATTTCATTGTAAGACAATTTTTATTCCATATTGATATTGTTGGTTATATATTCTTCTATTCCATATAATTTATTGACCTAGGGTTCATATCTTTCGAGTTTCCCAAAAAGCCTCTAAAACTATCATCCCTCCTGGTAAACTTGAAGGCAACACAACACACAGCATGTGTTGTGTAGTCTCACCCAAGATATCTTTAATGGGTGGCTGCAAGACTCAGGTGTTTACAGCCTAGGATTGAGTATGATATATGAGAACTCGACCATTGAACCATTATTAGACTCGTAAATGTAACATACTAATATTCACGACTATGTAGTAATTTCAACAACTTTCTCCCTCAGTATCGTGAACAATGTTTAAACAAGAAATATAATAACTCATTCATTCATCAAGCATAACAAATCACTACTGAAAAGAGGATAAAGATAGGCATGCATTCATCATATTACATAGATATTATCATGGTTTACCCCCTCCTAGGATACGTCCACAAAGATTTGTCTCTTGGATCTCTTTTATTATGATAGTTCTATATCTACACGTTGTGCGCTTACAACTCTCCTTAGATGGGTAAGATATATATGAGGTGAACTAGATCGCACTAGGAACCTCAGCCTGCGATCTAATCCTCAATATCTACATTCTCTCGTCTCCTCTATCTCAACAACTTACAAAATAGTTCATACAACAAAATGTAAGCGTGATTACTAAATAAATTGGAACAACTACAAAATCCATGAACAACAACAACAACAACCTATAATACCTCTATATCAGTATTTATACATATTTGGCTCTTCATCCATTACGATACATTATCAAAACCCTAAACCTATTGTCATTAGTTCTTCCTCTCATGCTCGTTTTGTTCTTTCTTCCAGCTGTTGCTTTCCTTGTGCCCGCTTTCTTACATGTGCGTGTGTTGTGTTTCCTTCCAGTTGTTGCTTTTCTCTCTGCATGGTTTCTTTCCCCACGATCATCCTTATTTCCACTTCGGCCTGCTACCAATAGCCCCCTAACACTGACATGTGGCTTATCCCAAGCAACTTAATCCTTTTGAGCTTCCTCGATCTCCTTGGTAGATCGTATGGAACTTTTCCTTGAGCTCTGCTGCTTGTGTCTGTGCCTGCACAATATTCTCCTTGACTGTGTCCACTACCTAGACTTCCACTTCATCACTGATAAATCCTGCACATTATGCCTGGGTCTTTGTTATATGTGTCTTAGCTTCCTCTTCCTATGCCAAGACTTCTACTACCCGCTCTTGCAATGGTTCCATTTGAGCCTGTCACTCTTGTTTTTGGGTTTGCGCAGTGATTAGCTCTGCCTACAATCTCTTCATGTCCTGTGTCCCTTTGACACATTCTGTGATTGGTATTTTCTTCTGCTTCTTCTTGAGCTCTTGGATCGCGAAGTTGATCCTTTCTTCTTCGATGTCCAATTTGTGGACCTACTGGTCCTCCTCCAACCTGTTCCAAAGTTGCGTTGCTTTATCAAACAAGTTAGTTGTTGTGCTAACCTGCTGCTCTATCTCCTGTAGCTATGTTGTTTCTTCTTGATTCATTTTCTCCTTGACTACTGGTGGAGTGGTTGGTATGAGTTGTTCTTAGAGATCCTCAATCTCCTTCTGGTATGGATCAGTTGCCTGTGCAATCCGATCAATCTTGTCTACTGCTGTGATTGCATCACTCTGCGTGGCCTGTGGAATCTTCTCATAAGTTCCTGCCAATTTATGCTCTCCCTTTCCTCCTAGGTCTCATATTTAGCCTTCTCATATACTATTTCCAGTGCGTCCCACTTCTTTGTTGTCTTCTTCAATTTGTTTAAGTCTCTATGTGCGCGAGACTATACCTCATGGTTTACACTCACTTGCAACCTGTGTAGCGCTCCTGATGGTATCCTTGTCAACACAAGTTGGATTTGGCTTAAGTCCTTCAAAGGTGTTTGTCCCACAATTTCATCCATGTGTAGCATACTAGGGTCGATGTGGAATGTTATGTGTGGTTGTAGTGTTGCCTGTACTGACTCTAGTTCTTCTTGCTACACTCTTCCTTCTATATCCGATGTTGATGGTTCAATTCCCCTGCTGCTTGCTATCGGCCCTTCCCTGATATTCTTGATGAGCTATTGCATGTCTTCCAACTCCTCTTGGATCTTATCCCTATGGAATGCAACATCGTTGATGTCCTCTGATAGAAAATCCTGGCTCATTCTGGCGATTATTTCCCCATCATCATCTGTGATCATATATTCTAGCGATGTTTGTTGTGCCTTTGATTTCTTGTGCGCGCCTCCTGTCTATGTGGCTAGCCTCTTGTATCCCCATGGTTCTTGTGTGTCGGGATTCGTTGTTGTCTCTTACACGGGCTCGAAATGTTGTTGTTTCTCCTTGGCTGACTTTGTACTCTCCTTCTTTCCCTTCTGGGTCCTTGTCTTCTTTGGCGCTTCATCTGTCTGCGTCGTCTTGCCTTGGCCCGTTCTTGGTCTATTGGGCACTTGGATTTTTGGAGGCTACATTTCTCCCTGGTCTCCCTCTTCTTTTGTTGTTCTTTCTAGTACTTCCTAGATAATAGCTGGGATTCTCCATTCATCGGCCCATTCGATGATGACCATGTCAATGTTTCCCTCGATGATGCAGTAGCACATTTGTAGCCACTGTTTATCTGGATCCCTCCTTTCCTGTATCCACATTGCGTGTCATGTGGCCTAGAAAGTGGTGATGTATGCATATCACATGACAACTTCTAGTGTGATTCTCTATTCATCCTCTTGTGACTAGCACTCGCCATCACCTTTAGCAGTGAACACCTCTTTCCCTGGTTTCATTTGGGTCTGGTACAAAAATTTACGTACCTTGGTTCCCTCCAGCCCATAAAGGCTATGAGCGTGATCATCCATGAGTAGTGAAGCTTTGTTCCTAGATCCTGCACATCCTTGCAATCATTTAGGAATAAGTTCAAGAGGTACAACGCCCAACTCATTGAGGTGCCTTCTGCACACTGGGCTGGAACAACAACAAATTTGTTGGCCCTTGACCAAGTTTTGAGGATCCTTGGTCATGTTGACCTAATTTTGGGACTCCGATAGGCTGTCGAAGGAGAAGCACAAGATGAAGTGGAGATCGCGGGATCTCAGCCCCTTTTTAGGGATTTTTGGGTTTTGGGATTATGTAATGGGTATGGGATGTCGGCCCATGGGTTTACCCATGCTTAGGCCTATTTTGTAATGTATAAATAGAAAGCTAGGAAATGTAAGAAGAGG
>JASDQU010752889.1:6670-21917 GCA_032191745.1 Picea mariana | reverse complement strand
AGAATCAATAATGCTACTCATAAGAGCCACATATGTACCCTTTCTCCCAGAAGGTTTTAACTTTGTCCTCTTCTCCTTAGGAAAATGGATATATATTAGACAACCAAAGATCTTCAAATTACCTATCTCTAGTCTCACTCTTGTGAATTCCTCCTCAGGAGTCTTGTCCTCCAAGATCCTATGAGGACTCTTGCTTTGAACATAAACTGTCATGTTGCATGCTTCTACCCAAAACTCTAAGGTTAGATCCGGGTCATGCAACATTACCTTAGTGGCCTCAAGTATGGTCCAATTCTTCCTCTCGAAAACCCAATTATTTTGAGGGTTGTAAGGTACTAAAGTCTCCCTCTTAATCGATTCTTTCTTACAAAATTTCTTGAATTTGTTGGAGGTATACTCGCCCCCATTGTTTGACCTCGGGGCCTTGATCTTCTTCCCTGTATGATTTTCCACCATAGCCTTGAACTCCCTGAATCGACTAAAGACTTCATCCTTGGTATTCATGAAGTAGGTTCATGTCCTCCTGAAACAATCATCAATGAAAGTCGCATAGTACCAATGACCACCCATAGATGGAGCTGACATTGGTCAACTCACATATGAATGTACTAGGTCCAAGATCCTCTTGGACATACTATCACTACTTTGAAAAGCATGCTTGACATTCTTTCCAAGTGCACAAGCTCTACATACTCCTTGATGCTTAGTTATGAACTCTGGGAGACCTGTGACCATATTTCTTAATATTGGTAGAGCTTGGTGATAAAAGTGTCCCAATATCCTATGCCAAAGCTTGCATGGGTTATCATTTTCATGCACCAGGGCCTAAGTTGGTTGACATGTTATCTTGTAAGGACTGCCATCATGAGTTCCAATGACTTTTGTTGAATCAAGACTCGAACTCTTTGGCCGAGTAAGAACCTCCCATCAATGAATTCTATTGCATACCCTATGACCTCCATGGTAGAGATAGATAGTAGATTCTTCTTCAGTCTAGGTACATACAATACTTCACTCATCTTGAGAGGCTTTCCAGACTTCAACTAAAATGAAGTTGTTCCAACTCCCTTGACTGCATACTTGGCATTATATCCAAGTTGCACCTGCAATCATGAGTTCTTCTCTATTAGATTGGTGAGTGATTTCTATGACCCTGTCATATGACAAGAAGCTTCACTATCCACTAGCCATGTTTCCATGGTGACCTGCTGGAAAAAATAACAAGAACAAGTACAATACTCTTCTAGTCTTGTGACCAAAAAATGTGTCTCAAGATGATCCCCTTCTCTTCAAATCCCAAGCTCTGATACCATGTTAGATTTTACTACACCTCAGGTATTTTCTATTGTTTCTGTTGTTCTAAACAATTCACCCAATTGAACTATAAAAATAAACACACTTAGATGCATAAATACTTTAACACAACATAACATACAACAAGATCATAGATGAATCATCAATATCATGAGACACAGTTTTGTAATCTTGTTAATATCAGAAATATCAAGGGAAAAAACAACCCTCCCAACCAATACAATATCACCAAAATATAAGGATAACCTTTTCCTCCAAATTCACCAAAATTGAGAACAATCTTGTTCTCCAATAACCATACAAATTAGAAATACAAACCTCAACAATATATGGAAATATCCTCTCCCCAAAAAACTATTGTAGATCACCTATCAGTATGTATTGATCTGTACCTGACCAAAACACAGATACATGATTCACCTTACTAGAAACCCGCGTATATACAATATTTTATCCTCTGCAACCTGTGTATACCCTATACGTTATTTGTTCTCCTGCAACCCGTGTATATACATGCTCTGCCCTTCTACAAATTAACCACATATGACCTCAAAAACTTAGTTTTATTCAAACGTTCATCCTTCCTTACTTTCTCATTCTGATCCAAAAACCCTAGCTTAGATCGTCTAGGTGCATAAGTCTCCTTTCCACAAAATCCATACTCCTTAGCATAAGTGTTTACTCACTCATGTTACTTCTATGATGCCAGACTATGATACAATGAGATGTCACAATGACCTCTCTCCTTTATATACAATCCTTGGGAGTCACCATAGAATCCCCTCCATAATTCAACATCAAATTAGGCTTTCCTTGTGGGTGTGAAGCACAAACACAAGTCCATAAATCCCATCAGAAAACCCATGAAGCCCCCTCTCAAATCCAAGGGGCTTTTCACCAAACCAAAAGGATAATATGGTGCCAAAAAATATTCCCACATGCTTGACACCTTGGAATCTTGTGGGAATACCTCCCGAAGATAAAAAATCAACATGGCCCATGCGCCCCCTCCATGTTGTCCTTTTGTTTAAGTTCCACACCCCCCCCCCAAAGAAAACCAAAGGAATGAGCCCAAGTCAAACAAAAAAAAACATATGTATTGGAGAACTTGCTTGGAACTAGACTGATGCACCTAGAGAACTTATGATGAAATATCCCGATGCACCTAAAGGAGATGCTTGGAACTAACCCTATGCACCTAGAGGAGATGTTTGGAACTAGCCTGGTAGTCAATTGAATGCAAACAAAAGAAGGGATGATTTTAGGGGCTAAATTTCGCTCATGGGCTAATTTTCCATGGTTTTTCCAAAAATGAGATTCGCTATTTTACAGGATAAAATTCTATAGGCCCAAATTCTACAGGATAAAATTATTTTACCCTAAAAATAGCCAAAAATTTATAAAAACTATATAAAATACTTTGAAATTTTAATATTTTTACAAAAATATTTCCAAACAGCCTGAGTGGGCCTAATGGTTAAGAACATGTGTTTCCTCTTAATAGGTCACAGGTTCAAATCCAGAGGGGGGTAGGGTATGTATACCTTCGTAGACTTTACCAGTCAAATCGTTGGGCGAAGGGGGGTCCCTTTTCCCACAAACAAGGGGGTCTCATACACCAATTTGGTGTGTTGGCTTAGCCGTGACCTTAAAAATAGATTATTATTATTATTATGAAGGATTAGTAAAATTCGCCAAGGTTTATACGTTTTAAAATAAATTTCCATCCTTAAAATCATCCCTGAACA
Organism: Picea mariana; assembly: GCA_032191745.1. NCBI lineage: Eukaryota > Viridiplantae > Streptophyta > Pinopsida > Pinales > Pinaceae > Picea > Picea mariana. The sequence continues at coordinate 18,855 of JASDQU010752889.1, read as the reverse complement.
AAAGATGGTGGCTAGTGCTCCCGATAGTGATGACATTAACTTGGATGGTATGTGAAAATGGTGTGTGTTTGTAATAACTAATCTAGATACATGTTCTGGTGATGCGTGGGTTTTATGTGGTAAAAAACATGTGATGTAGTGTATGCATGGGAGGTGGAGGGGTCACGCTCCCTTCCTTTCGCTTTAACACATTAAAATATTGGGAAGGGAGTGGTGGTCCATGCCCCCTCCAACTCATACTTTGAACGGAAAAAAAATTACCATGAGGGGGAGAGGGGGGGGGACTCACAACCCCCCCTATTTTTATTTTTTAAATTGATTTAACTATTAAATTATTTATTTTTAAAATAACATTAAATATTTCAACCAAACTTTCATGTGGACCTCTCCATAATGAAACCATTACATAATGACTTAATAATATCCCACACACAACATAATGATGATATCAATAGAGGGTCTAAGTTTTGATACCACAATGACCACTTGTGAGTCCATGCAACATGACGTGACTGGAAATTCTCCAACGCTTTAATACTTTCCTCAACCATCAACTCGCCAACAAAGGAATCACCTATTCCTCGTCGATACACTTAGTACCAAATCTAATCACTGATCTTCGTTGATACACACTGGAGCATATCGTAAGTAATTCTTTCAAAAAATTAAAATTTTCTTCACACTTTGTTGTCCATTCAAATTTAATTCCCTTCTTTTGTAAAGAAGTGATGGGATGAACAATTTTAGAGAATCTTTCTATAAATATCCTATAGCATCCAACTAATACCATGAAAGATCTAACTTATGAAAAAATACTTCGTGTTGGTCATCCTCTAATGGATTCAATCTTCTATGGATCTACTACTATACCTTCCTATGAAATAATGTGCCCAAAATAATGGATCTAATTTTGGTAAAAGTAACACTTGCTTAGCTTTGCATACAACTGATGTTCCCTCGACACTTTCAGCACCAACCTCAAATGATGTCCATGCTCTCCCTCAGACAAATAAATATGTATTCCATCCAAGAACACAATGACAAACTTATCCAAATAATTTTTGAATATGCCATTCATTAAGAACATAAAGATAGTTGGTGCATTGGTCAATCCAAATGGCACCACTAAAAATTCATAATTCCCATACTTAGTTATAAAAGTTGTCTTACTAATTTATTCTTCCTTAATTCTCACCCGGTGATATCCTAATCTCAAGTCTATTTTTGAAAATATATTTTCTCCTCTTAGTTGATCAAAGAGGCCATCAATTATGGGTAGATAGTATTTGTTCTTCACAATGGATTTATTCAATTGTATAAATTCAATACATAGCCTCAACGTTCCATCCTTCTTTTTGACAAAGAGTATTGGTTCTCTGCAAGGTGAAACACTTGGGTGTATGTACCATTTCTTCAACGATTCTTCCAACTACATTTTTAATTATTTTAATTTTGGTGTACTCATTCTATAAGGAGATTTTGATACTTGGGAAGCTCCTAGAAATAAATCAATAGATAAATCTATATCCCTCTTCGGTGGTAATCCTAGTATTTCTTGGAATACATCCTCAAAAATATTGCAATACTAAATAATGTTCAAGACTTGGCCCTTTGGTATTTTTTGGCTCCTCCACATGAGTTGCACACGATTGACATCCTTTCCTGAAACATCTCTTCAAATGTAAGGCTGAAATATCCCTTATAGAAATAAATGGGTCTTGGAATTCCTTTCATAGTGCTATTTTTTCCTTCTTCATCAAGACATGTAAATGTCTTGTTATGAAAATCTAGGAAAACATGATGCTTATCCAACCAATCCATTCCAATTAGGATATCATAGGATCCTAATTGTATGATATTCAGATCAAATTTAGTACTCACTTTTTTTAGATTTATTGGACAACCTTTGAGAATTTCAATTATCCTTATTTGGTTCTAGTGTCTAGCTGAACCAAACATGATTTTTCAAGCTTACTTTTCTCCAAATTAAATCCATCGACTAATTTAGGACCAATGTAACTATGGCTTGCTCTTGAATCAATTAAAATAGAAACAAACTAATTAATGATCTTACCTTCCACCTCAATCATATGGGATTGGTGTTCTTCTTATCGACCCTCCAAGGTTGCATATATTCTTGGAATATTTATGCCCATGTCTTATACTGTAGTAGCCTCTTGTATGTTATGCAATTTCCTCATTTTGTCTTCTCTGTTAGGGAAATCCTTGTACATGTGATATTCTTTCCATCCCCAACATTTGATTAGTGGTCTTATCCTTTTTCCCAAGGATTCTTCCCTCTTGGATTCATTCTTAGTAGGTTGATATTGTTGATTTGTATTAGGACTACTTCTGTTGAAAGGAGTTTTGAATCCCTTCCTTCTCTGATCATATTTCTCCTTCTTCTTATCTTTCCAATATTTAAGCAAAGATTCTCTGCCCTTTCCTTGCTCATACAAGTACTTAGCCTTTCTAATGATCTCTGTCAAAGTTCTAGGATCATCATATTGAATATCATCTTTGTAGAAATATGGAAGTCCACTATAAAAACCTTTGTATCTTCACATTTTCATCCTTGATAAACCCCACATACTTCAACAATCCCAAGAAATTATTTTCATATTCTCCCATGGTCATGCTCCCCAACCTAAGTTCAAAGAACTCTTGCATCTTCTTGTCATAATAGTTCTATGAAAGATAATCCTTTTGAAAAAAAATCTTGAACTGCTTCCAAGTAATCCTACTCTCATTAATGTGCTCAACTTGTGTTAACTAATCCCACCACATAACAAATTTTCCATGCAAATGATATGTGAAAATTTTGGCTTCTAGGTTAGATGAATAGTTGTGCAACTGAAAATACTTCATGATTCCAAGAAACCAGGCTTCAACATCATCTTCCCTGCTCTTTGAATCTTCAAATGCATAAAATTTCCTACTTGAGTAAGGAGGTGGCTGATGTCTATGATTTCTACGAGCACCACTTGAGTGACTGGGTGTTTTGTAGTTATCCCTTCTTTCATGAGGTCTTCCTTTTTCCTCATGACTTGGAGCCTAATCCATTCTTTGTTTTCCTCTGCAACTGATTGAGGATTTACATCATTTGATCATATATTTGATTATACTCCTCTTGCACTCTCTTATCCTCTCATTTTCATCTCTATAACTCTGCACTTCCATTCTCAGAATTCTCATAGTCTACCAATTTTGATGGTTCCACTTCTCCTATGTCCATTAGATTTTTTCTCATCATTACCTACACTTATATTTTGGACTTTGGATTCTCTCTCATGACTGTATGATCCATGTGCATCCTCCAAGACTCTGATATGAAATCCTAGAATTGAATTTATCTTCTTATTCCTCTAATTCTACAAAATGTGCAAGCAACCATTTTTGTTAGAATTATGCATATTATAAAAATTTTCCAATTAATGCTACATGTCATTTTTTCTGTTCAATTCATGAAGAATAATACCAAAATTATCCAACTTATAATAATTCCAAGTTATTATCCTCTACATCATATTTCCAATGACTGTTATTATGTCCCAATCCATTCTTTGAGATGGAAATTATGGCTTCTTGAAAAAACCATTTTCACCTGATTTGTGCATTTCTTCACTGGTGCAATTTTACTGGAAAGCCAACTTTTGTCAACTGTAGAAGAAAATACATAAAGAACCAAGAAAACCTCTATATTATGAATTGATAATAATAAGTATGGTGAACACACATCAACCTTTAAATTCTCCATTTGTTTCTCCAGTAGGATTCTACAACAATATGGAATCTACAACTTTGTCCTTTTTACAATTTTTTTCTAGACTTCAAATTTTTAGCAAAATTGGTTATCTCTCAATCTGTGCAATTCTAAAAAAACTTCACTAAATAAAATTTGTATTTATTGATGAGTATGAAAAATGTTGAGTAAATAAATTCTCCAGTTTTGTGATATTGGATCACTTTTACTTTGAAAATCCCCAAAATCCCCAAAAAGTGGCATGGAATATGGTTTTTTGCCTATTTCAGCATCCCCCTTTTGAACCCCTTAGAGTTCATTCAATTTATTCATGGGTTATTTTTATGTCTACCTTCTAGAGTCTCTCCGAGAATTTCATCTTAATCTGGATCTCTGTCAATGATCTGGACCAAGATCTCTAAAAACAAGTATTTTGCAATTTCTGACAAATCCAAGAAGAAATGGACAGTGTCCCTCTATGGAACTTATGTATCCCTCCTTATTGCAAAAAAACATAGAATTTTCATATTTTTCTAACTTAATCTGCTCCATTTATGGCCAAAATATTAAAATGGCTCGACTTGTTTTTTTTTTAAACTATAGGACAATTTTGCCTACGTGACAATCTACTGATGTGGATGATGATGTGACACCATGGGTCCACATGGCACCCTGATAGGATGCCATTTCACCTCTCGAACCACCCATCCTTCCTCATCATCCTCATGTCATCCTCCCTTTACCTTTACCTTACCTTACACTTTAATATATAAATAAAATAAAATAATTGATTTAATACGGGACCCAACCGTATCGGTTGCCACACGGAACCACCATAGTGGCCCATGTTACTAGTAGGTTCCACCTCCAAGACTTAAATCAAGTGCACAACCCATCCCCATCCCAAATATAACAGCGGAGATTGGGGGATGATCAATGAATGAGAATGATATTGCATCGTCGAAGTGCTCGAGAGTTTACAACCCTCCGTGATGCAATAATGGCTTATCCCACGATACATGGCGTATTCCTATTGGGTTCACATCACCAATAAATATTTAAAAACTACTCCCTTAATGATGTGATACCACTTTCCGATACCACGTGTGGCATCAGGCTGTCGCTCCACTAGTAGCCCCGCCATGGTGGTCCACCACCCAACCACCAAGGCCTGCCACCTTGCCATTGTGGCATGCCACCGTGCCACTGGTCTGCCTTCGTGGACCTCCCACCATGTCAATAAATTTCACCACTTCCACGTCACCCACCACGTGGCCTCCATATTAGGGTGACGCCATCTTACGAAAAATCCCCAAATTTTTCCAAAATTCATAATTTTTAGAAAATTTCAAGAATGTCTTATTTCAAAAACATTTTTCAAGGCCGCCATGGAATTATGTAATTAAGCTTCCTTGGAAAATTTCAATTCTACTAATGAAGAATTGTTTCCATGCTTGACCCCTTGACATTACTCACATCAATTAATTTGAAAAATCATCATGGAACTTGAAAATTTTGTCGAAATTTCCCCAAAAAATAAATATTTCAAGAATGATGTTTAGGTGCCCAATCACTTTCTGGCTCATCTTCTGCACAAAATGACTTGCAAATCAGCCCATACACCCCAATAACTTCAAATTTTCTCTGATACCAATCTATGGTGTACCTAGACCACTAGTCTGGGCCACATTATTGCAGAATAGCTCCGATACCCATCCATGATGTACCCCTCACTAGCAAACCCAAAATTATTTTCTCTGGTACCAAACTGTAATGTACCCATCGACCCGAGTACCTATAAATTCACCTTCTTTAAAAAATTGAATTGTTGTTACCATTATTTAAATCAAGAAACCTAATACATGCATTGTTGGACAGTTGGATGCCATTGATGTTGTTGGAAAGTTGGTTGTCATTGATGTTAACAAGCAGTGTTTGTCATTGATGTCAAAAAATGTGATGGGTGTATTTGGAGAACTCTCCAAAGTGGTTCCCTTATGGAATATATCTAAGCATGGCCCTCACGGGAAGACAATTTGAAGAAGTCTACAAGAAAAACCCATAGGTGTGGTCATGAATCCCAAAGTTGTTTGAGGAATAAGGACAATGTAAATTCAGGTAACACTCTCATAGATAGATAGTCCTCGTCATGTTGTTTCCAATGGTAGGTGGAAAATCATGTAGTTCTTCAGGGTTGAGAAGTTATGAGTTCATGAATTTGGAAGCCCCAAGGATGGGTTAAGAAGCTTCTAATTGGTTGTAAGTCATCAATGAAAGGGTAAAATGGCTGTAACAAGAAATTTCAAGAAACCCTAAAGTTAAGGAAAGAGGTTACTTAGAAAAAGCATATATACATCTCAAGAAGTCACTCATAAGAACATTCACACACACATTCTATTGAATATATTCTATGTGAATAAGTGATTCTTATCCTAGGTAACCAAGAAGATCTAAGGTTAATTTCAGAGGGAATATGAAGTGAAGAAGGGAGAAATTCCAAGGGAGGATGAATTCTTGTGATGATGTGGTCTAAGGTATGTTATTTAAAGGGCATCTTACCATTTTTTCTATAAATATTTTTATAGAATGAATCATATAGAAAAAATTGGAGGTTGTTGAGAAGAAATTTCAAGGCACTTGTGATAAAAAATTTCAACTTCTAGGTAGTTGTATTTTTTGAGATACACTTTGTGGAAGATAGAGTTTTTGGCTAATCCTGAAACTAGGCTCAAACATGTGTTTCGAGTAAAACAATCATAACTTCTTCATAGAGGATCCCAATTCTATGAGACCAATTGCAGCAGAAATATAAAAATATTTAGTATCTTTTGTACGAGTTTCAGAATCAGATATCAAATATTGAATGCAGAGAATGTTGTATATGTTCTCTCTCTAGAATATGATAAAATTCAGGAAGGTTTTCGAGTTTTTCTATAACTTCTATTATGAGAAGTTTCAGACCCTGAAATTTTGAGGCGATATAAGTAACATCTCATATTATTTGTGGTTAAAATTTCAAAACTTTTTTCATTAGAGGTAGGGAGTTATGCTTGTTGAAAGTTAGGGTTCGTGAATAATCCAAAACTAGTCCTGTGAGACTAAGATAAAGTTTGATGAAGATGTTATTCTCTTTTTTCTGAAGTTGAGGAAGAGCTACAAGTCAGCGATAGGATCAAAGGTATGCTTATGTGTTAGTTTTGAGGCTTATTCTTATGTTGTTATGGTACATGCTTGAGGCATGTCATGGTAGTTATTGTGCATGGTACACCTTGGTGATGGTACATCTTGGTTACTTGTTAATGATGTGATGGTCATGCATTTGGTACCTTGTTGAGGCATTGGTATATGTTTGAGGCACATATTTGGTGCACGGTGTGAAGCATATTCTTGGTACATGTATGAGGTACATGGTTGATGTACTTGGTATGGAACATTGTTGATGCATGGTATGGTACAGGTTGATGTAAATGTATGGTACAAGTTATGATTGATGGTTGATGTACTTGGTTTGGTGATGGTTTTGGTATCCATGTTAGTGGAATGTGGATCTAGGTTTAGTTGGCTGATGATGGTATGTCCGTGACAAAGACCGTGAAAAAGACAATGACAGGTTGAATGATTGGTTGATCATCAGTGACAGGTTGATGTGACAGTGGTAGTCAAGGGATGATGTGATAGTGGCAGTCACATGTTGATGTGACACTGACCATGACAGGTTGGTTGATGTGACATTGACAGTGAAAGGTTGGTTGATGTATTGGTGACATTGGTAGTGACAGTATCAGTGGTAGTGACAGTGATTCTACACTTATATTTCAGGACGGAAGGACAAGGCAAGGAAAGGGGGTCATAGCCTCCTTCCGGTTGGTGTTGGATAACTCGAGGAGTTGGTTCTTCCTTTAGGTTGGTGCTTATAAATTAGGGGGTCACAGCCTCCTTCTGGTTGGTTCCAAAGAACTCAGGGAGTTGGTGCTTCCTTCAAGTTGGTGTCTGTAAGTCAGGGGTTTTGTGCCTCCTTCCATTTGGTACTGGAGAATTTGGAAGTTGGTGCTTCCTATGAATGCATTCTTGATATATATAAGAAATCATTCTGTGGTTTTCTCCCATTTGAGTTTCCATGTAAATTCTGGTGTACTGTGTATCTTATGTGAGATTGTTGAATGGTACTACTTTTGGTTATATGCTCATGATATATTGAATGCAATCTTAAATGATATAATGTTGATAAAGTTGAAGATTATATATTGTGATTGAAAGTGGTAAAAAAATCTCATACTGATTCACCCCCCCTCAGTATTCCAACAATTGGTACCATAGCATGTCCTTTAGAAAACATTTTAACCACTGGAAGGAAGATCATGGAATATGTTGAGATTAGAGTACCATAGTTTGATGGTCGGATTGGTTTGATCTATGAGATATGGAGAAAAAATATGAAAGTATTTCTAGGATCATAGGGGTATGATGTTTGGAAATCAATCATTACATGATACATCGGTTCAAAGAAACCAAAGACTACAACCAAGAAGGAGTTAAAGAGAAAAAACAAAATAACAATGGATTTCATTTTAGAAGGATTACCGGATCAAGTAAAAGACAAAGTGGGACAATGTTCATCAACCAAAGAAATTTAGGATAAACTACATAATCTCTATTTAAAGGAATCCCATTCTATCGTAGATCCAGATCATGCCAATCAAAATAAATAAGATGCTAATGCAAAACAAGTAGAAGGATGCTCATCATGTCAGACAGATTTAGAAGAAGAATATTGTGAAGTAGACCTAATTTACTTTGAGACTACACTAATCAACACTTTAAGTGAGCTAAATAAAGAAAGAAGGGAAAACAATCCCCTCAAGGAAGAATTGATGAGGCTAAAGGAAGGTTCTAGAGAAGTSAGAYAGTTTGTCATGAATTTAAAATCTCGRATGGAAGAATCCAAAATTATTCAAGGAACACTTAAGGAACAATTGAAAGAGAAGCAATGTTTGGAAGAYGAAGCAATATCACAAATACAAGAAGCAGAGAAGAGAGAATAAATTTTGACAAGTCATMTTAAGGAAAGATCTGAGGACTTAAATAATATTGAAGAAAAATTTGGTCAACAAGAAGGAAGACTTGAAGAATAAATTGTGTCTTTGAAGACCCAATTTGTAGAAGAAAAGATAAAGGAAGAAGTCATGAAAATCCAGATGATGAAGAAAGAAGAAGAATGTGAGAAACTTGAAGAAGAAGTTGTTASATTAAGAGTTAAAGTTTTCAAGCTCAGCAAGAGCATTGAAGAGAGATAAATCTCCACATCATCAGTAAATAAAGATGAAGAGAAATGTTACATGTTACTAGAAAGAAGGAATGAAGAGAATACTAAGAGTTATGTAGAATTCATCAAAGTCCCTACTGAGAAGGAAGAATGTGATCCCTCAAAGAAGAACATTCCAGAAATGAAGAAAAGTCAAGAAGAATATTAAAAAAGAGATGGATATCAAAGAAGACCCTCCACTTTCAGGTATCAAAGAAGCTTCAATCATTGTGAAGGAAACAACATAAGAGGATATCGTGATCTTCCAAGGCATGAGTTTAGAAGGACTACATCACAAAGAAGATCATTCATTCCCTGGTATGAAAGTTTCTTTTATTGTTATTTTTTTATTTGTACTAACTTTGGACATAAAGCTGCAAATTGCAGAGCTTATAGAAGAAATGGTCAAGCAAGAAATGCATATGTGACTCCATATAATATTAAATGTTACAAATTCCATAACTATGGACATATAGCTCATGATTGTAGAAGCATAATGGATAATTCTATGAAAGAGAAAACTAATATCAGATATACAAAGGTTTGGAAAATAAAACAAGAACAAGTAAAGGAAGAACAAATGAATGAAGGACACCCAAAAGTCATACTCTCATTATTGGAAATAGTACGATGTATGGACAAATCTATAGGAAAAAAGGAAGATGTCGGATATAGGAAGGTTTGGAGAAGAAATGAAAAACAGGGAGAATATGTGAATGAAGACCAGGTCCCACATATCGTACTCACAATATTTGCAGTAGTGAGAGATCATGATGAATCCACAGGAAAAGAGGAAAAGGTCAGAATTCAAAAAGAGGATGATGATGAATCCATGGACGAAGAGGAAGATTACTTCTCATCAGAGCAGGTATTTTTCTGAGCCATCTGGCTTGGAGACTCCTAGTAAATATGAATATTGAAGAGGGGGAGTCTAAGAAGTAGCTCTATAGATCAAAGAACTATATTTCGAGCAGTCTAAAGTATTTGCAGTTTCTGGACAGGTAGTTTTAGAGTGGCAGAGATTCATTATATAAAGGATTACATGCATGCTTTCATATAGGGAGATATTCAGTACATATTGGTGTATACATGTAGAGTATGATTTGCAAAATTGAAAAGACAACTTGAGAAGATGGAATATGTAGTAATCAACAGATGGGTCAGCATTGTATGTATTTGAGTAGCAAAGTCATGGGAAGTAAATGACATATGGATAGATATGGGTTCATAAGATATTTGACAGGTCTAAATAGATACATGACAGTGGATGAAATCATAGTAACAATTGGAATCACTAGAATTAGTGGACAACTGGAATCAAGAAGGCAAGTAGTAAAAGGCACAAAAGAAGCTATATCGTTAGAAGAATGTATGGTCATTAATGTAAACTTGACAAGTAATGAAGACTTCAATTCAAGTAACTTTGAATGATTTTTATATATGTCAATGAATTACAAGAGGAAGAACTAATGGAAAAAGAACACCAGAAGAGAGGAAAGAAATCATATACATGAAATCCCACATTGATCTACGTGACATCCTACAAAAAATTCAAGGAAGAGAAATTGTCAGAGAAATATATCAGAAGCATGAATAGGGGGAGCACATGAATTCAAAGATAGATTGTTTAGAGAAGGTATACCGACAAGAGTAGTTACCCTTTTACCCATGATGTCAAAGGAGGAGAAAGAGAAATATTAGAAGCATGAAGACAAGGGGAGAAATCCAAAGGGGAGATACCCTTTGACATTGATTTCAAAGGGGGAGAGAAACATGAGGAGAGAAACATCGAAGGAGCATTGGTCACAGGTGGAGTATGAGTGTTTCCATCAATTCCAAAGAGGGATATTGTTGGAAAATTGGTTGTTATTGATGTTGTTGGATAGTTGGTTTCCACTAATGTCAACAAGCAGTGGTTGTCATTGATGTCAACATATGTGATGGGTGTATTTGGAGAAGTCTCCAAAGTGGTCCCCTTATGGCGTATCTCTAAGCATGGCCCTCATAGGAAGACACTTTGAATAAATCTACAAGAAAAACCCATAGGTGTGGTCATGAAGCCCAAAGTTGTTTGAGGAATAAGAACATGAAGGATAGTGTAAATGTAGGTAACACTCTCATAGATGAATATTCATCGTTTTTTCGTTCCCAACGAAAGGTGGAACGTCACATAGTTCCTTAGGGTTGAGTATTTATGAGGTCATGAAGTTGGAAGCCCCAAATATGGGTTAAGAAGCCCCTACTTGGTTGCAAGTCATCAATGAAAGGGTAAAGTTGTTGTAACAAGAAATTTCAAGAATAACTAAAGGTAATTAAGGAGGTTACTTAGAAAATATATATATACACCTAAAGAAGTCACTCATAAGTACATTCACACACACATTCTATTGAATATCTTCTATGGGAATAAATTATTCTTATTTGAGGTAACCAAGGATATTTGAGATGAATTTTAGAGGGAAGATGAACCGAAGAAGGGAGAAATTCCAAGGGAGGATGAAGTCTTGTGATGATGTGTTATAAGGTATGTCATTTAAAGTTCATCTTACCATTTTCACTATAACTATTATTATAGAATGAATCAGATAGAAAAAAATGGAGGTTGTTGTAAAGACATATCAAGGTACCTGTGATAAAAAAATTAGCTTCTAGGTCATTTTATTTTTGGATATACACTCTGTGGAAGATAGGGTTTTTGGTTGGTCCTAAAACTAGTCTCAAACATGTGTTCCAGATAAAACAATCGTAACTTCTTCATAGAGGATCCAAATTATGTGAGACTAATTGTAGTGGAAATATAACAATCTGTAGTATCCTTTTTGTGAGTTTCAGAATCAGATATCAAATAGTGAGCGTGAGGAATACTGTACAAGTTTGTTCTCCAGAATAGGATAAAATTAAAGAAGGTTTTCCATTTTCGCTATAACCTCTGTTCTGAGAAGTTTCAGACCCTGGAATTTTGAGGTTATGGAAGAAATATCTCATATTATCAATGGTTAAAATTACAAATTTATTCTTCTTTAAATTTATGGTTTGTGACTAATCCAAAACTAGTCTGGTGAGACTGAGGTAAAGTTTGATGAAGATGTTATTCTCTTGTTTATGAAGTTGAGGAAGAGCTACAAGTTTGTAATCTTGTGT
>JASDQU010752888.1:51254-63181 GCA_032191745.1 Picea mariana | reverse complement strand
CTTGAGTCCATATAAATCTTTCTTTAGTCTGCAAACATGAGTGTCTCTGGAATGTACTTCACACCCTTGAGGTTGTTCAATGTATACTTCTTCTTCGATTTCTCCATTGAGGAAAGTTGTATTTACATCCATTTGATGTAAACTCCATCCCATGGAAGCGGTAAGAGACATGATGGCTCTAATGGAAGTATATCTGGAAACCAGAGAAAATGTTTTGTCATAGTATTCTCCCTCCTTCTGGGAGAAACCTCTAGCTACGAACCTTTCTTTATATTTATCCACGCTTCAGTCTGCTGCATTTTTGATCTTATATACCCATTTTGAGGTTACTACTGATTTTTCTTTAGGTCTAGGCACAATTTCCCATACATCATTTTTCATGATGGACTGGTGTTCTTCCGTCATGGCTTCTTTCCATTGTTTCTTCTAAACTATGTCTTCAAACGTGGTAGGTTATTTGTCTAGAATCTTTGTCATACATGTTGCATAGCTGGAGAACCTTTTGGGCTTCTTACTTTTTCTGAAGGTCCCACTTGGGGCCTTGATTCTTTCTGCTTCTTGTAGGGTAGCTTCAATACAATATGGTCGTTTCTTCATCTTAGGTATAGTGTCTAAATCAATGGTCTCACATGGTTGCATCAGATGATCAATTTGTTCCTTTTATTCATTCTAATTTTCTAGAAGACATGTGCCTTCTTCAATGGGCTCTCCATACTCTTCTTCTTCTATAGTTTCTTCTATGGATTTCTTGAAAGCCATATTTTCATTGGAGGTCAGGTCTCTGTTAACTTCAATCTTATGTTGTTCTGGGAAATAGATTCTATAAGCATTGGATGATTCACTATATCCCTCCAATATGCCCTTCTTTCTTGAGGGTTATAATTTATTCCTTTTATCCTTGGGAATGTGAAAGTAAACAGGGCATCCAAAGATTCTTAATTTTTCCACATTAGGTTTCTTTTCTGAGAAGTCTTATTCTGGAGTCATGTCCTTCAATATGCGGTGAGGACTTCTGTTTTGAACATATATTGATGTCCTGGCTTCTTCTCCCCATAATAACATAGGTAAACCTTGATCATTTAGTAGTGCCTTCATGGTTTCTTTAATAGACCTGTTCTTCCTTTCTGCTACACCATTTTGTTGAGGATTACGAGGAACAGTCAGATCCCTCCTAATCCACACCGTTTTGCAAAATTCAATGAATTCCTTTGATGTGTATTCTCATCCATTATCTTTTCTCAAGGCATTGATTTTCTTGTTTGCGAGGTTCTCTATCTCTGCCTTGAATTATTGAAACTTTTTGAATACTTCGTCCTTTGTATTCAAGAGATATAACCAAGTCTTTCTTGAGTAATCATCTAAGTAGATTACATAGTCGAGAGAACCTCCTAGAGATTTGACTGGCATCAGACCGAAAACATATGAATGTATTAGATCTAGAATCTCCTTAGATCTATTGTTGCTACTTGAGAATGGTTTATTGGTATTATTTCCAAGAGCACATCCTTTACATATTCCTTCATGTGTAGACTGTAATTATAGTATTCCTTCAACCATTTTTTTGATAAAAAGCAATGCTTGATAGTTAATATGAGCGTACCTTCTATGTCAAATTTCATTGGGATTGACTTCATCATGTACAAGAGATTCTTCATTTTGTTCTTGTAGTCTATATAGATTTCCTTCATAGGTTTCAATAACCCTAGCATTCTCTATGCTGGAGTCTTTGTGCCAAGATAACACTTTTCCATCTACGAAAGCTATTATGTTTCCTTTGTATTCTAGGAAAGATATGGATACAATATTATTTTCTAAACCAGGTACATATAATACATTTTTCAAATTTACATTGTTACCTATTTTCATCTTGACAAAGGCTTGTCCAAATCCTTCTACTGAGTAAGTGCTTTTGTCTCCAAGATCTACCTTGTATGATTTCTTCCTTTCATTTAGATTTGAGAGTCTGGATTGATCTCCTATCATATGCCTAGAATCTTCACTGTCAATTATCCACATGTCATCTTCAATCGTTCCTGTGAGTGTTGAGTAGTGTAGATGACTATTCTTTTCATTCATGACTTCGGTTGACTAGTGACTGGTCACGCTTTGATCCAAAACTTCAACCTTGACATTTCTTGCCTTATGAGAGTGCCAAGAGGTGTGCTGGAATAGGGTGCACTTGAATACCTTCTTCTTGAGCGATATGTTCCATCATAAGGTGTTGGATCGGGGTTTTAGGGTTTCTGCAACTGCATTTTCTAGTAACCCTAGCGACAGTGTCTTGGAAGTTGCTCCTGCTAGTAAACCCTAGCGGAAATTATTCAATGAGCTTAGTATCCTAATGGCTATGATTCCTTCCAATGGTTAGACTGAATGAAGGAGGTGTGGACCCATAACCTGTTAGAATGTGTTCGTTTAACCATAGACAATATCACTATTGTCACCCAACCATAGGTCGAAGCCACCCCCGAGCACCTTGACCTTGACAGAGAGAAAAATCTTGGTAGAAAACCAATAGCCAAGAAAAGTTAATGCACCATTAAATAAGTAACCAAATCTGATCAGAGAGTCCAACCCAGAAAGATAGAAACAATAGACTTTAGAACTAGCAATAGCACCTTCTCTAGGACTTGCACACAAGACTGCCAAACTGCGATTCTGAGAATTGTGTGTAAAGTGAACACTGACGCCCTGTATTTATAATAGCTTTGGCAGACTGCCTGGGCCAAATTCTCATTCTGGTTACTAATTAATTCATATTAATTATCTCTCTTAGCCAACAACTCTTCTAGGGTTACATTCACTTATTTTCTTTCTTCCGAAATATTCTAATATTTTCAAAATTCACAATGGAGGTTGATACCTCCCGAAGATACCATAATATCAACATCCCATAGGATCAATAAAAGGATTACAGATAGGTATTGCATAGGAAATACAGTTCCATGCAAAGTCAACATCAAAAGAGTTGGCTAAGCTAACAGTGGATAAGGAAAAACTGCAGAAGGATTATACGACGGTTTCGCAGGAGAAGGATGACATTGAGAAAAAGGTAGAGAGTATATTGAAGGAAAAGGATGGGGTCGAACAAAAGGAAGAGAGGATACATAGGTTCATCCATAAAATATATAAGGTAATGGCCAGGGTGTTGATGGTGGTAAAAGACACACTGGAGGAACAAGTATAAAAAATTATTGAGGTCATTCAAGGATTCCACACCAAAATTGGGAAATTAGAAGCACGCACTACACTAGGGACACCATCTAAGGAGAAGGAACAAAGACAAAGAACAACCATTACCTCAATGTAAATCATTAAGATTCTGGACGAGGAGTGTGTAAAGTTATGCCAATAAATCACACATCTTTGGACAAAGTTGATGGAGGATATGATAATGAAGGTCATTGAGGAAATATTGAGGAATTCACTAGAGAAGGCACAAAAGGCCACAGAGAATATAAACATGTTACTACCATCTGAGCGCATAGTGGCCATCCTGGAGAATCGACAGTCATACAATGGGATAAATAACTAAGGGAAGAGAATCAAAATCTTACACAATGATTGGTACCCCTATAGGATGAAACACTCACGGTCATTAGGGCATTGGCAGTTGCACAGGGAACGATGAAGAAAGAAGAACAAGACAATGAGGAGAAGCTCACGAACCTAACTACACAAGTAGTAGAGGATATTTTTAACAAATAAGCCAAGGTAAAAAAATAAGTCACTAAAGTAAGAGAAACCCTCCAAAAGTTCATGGATGCATGGAAGCTCGTGACACAACAAGCTTAAGTGGCTCAGGACGAGCCACAGGTGAGTGTTGGGGGTGTGTTGGACAATAATTTTTGAATAACTAAGTTTTGTAGAACACATGCAAAAGAAGAAAAGGGAGTAGTTTGTGGGGTCAAAGAAGAAGTCAGAGCGCATGAAAAAGCAGGAAGAACAAAAGTCATTCATGCAAAAGAAATAAGAAAAATGGTTAGGAATGCAAAAGGAGCATGCAGGAGAAAAGGAAGGAAAAACAACATGAAGGAGTAAAAGTTGGAAAAGAAGTATGCTGGCGAAAAAGAAGGAAAACAACTAGGGGACATATTAGGGTTTTGGGATAAACTATTAGGGTTTCTATCCCTAACTGTATGTATGAATATGTAATGGTTTGGGGAAGAATAGGTTGTTGAGTGTAAGAGATTAGGTTGTGTATGAGTGAGAATCCTTACTGGAGGTTTCCAAGAGGTTTTGCAGAGAGAGAGGTGTGCACTATAGAGAAGCTAGGCTATATTGAGGATATAATATGGTGTATCTATTGTAAGCAGAGTGGGCAGGCCTCATATGGTGATTGCATGAATATGAATATAGAATCCAGTCGTTGTGAAAACAACCCAAGGATTGGGTGAACCACGTTAAAATATGTGTCTCTATGTGTCATTTGATATGATTGTTTATGGATGTTTTGTTATGCATGATTAGTATAGATACGTTTACTATATGATTGATGCATTGTTGCAACCTATATTATAAGGGTTTTGCACAATATAGTTTGTTAAATAATCAAAGTATATGAATAAAGATATTGCACACAGGGTGGATAACTAGTAATGGATATGATAATAGATTCACATCCCCTCATCCCTGCTAGAACTTGGTTCCTACAACCCCATTAGATGCCTCGTGTGAGACTTCACTTGCATTCAAGTGATGCCAAAAGGGCCAATGTCTAAAGGGTTTTTTGGTTTAATACCTTGAACCTAGATTCTTATAACCACATGCCAACAAAGGGGATGAGACATGAATAAAGTGTCACGATTACTACGAATTAGAGGGCCATCGTGTAATCTATGCACAATATAGAATGAAAACCATTAGATAAATCAATTAGAAAAGAACACTAAAGAAATAGACTAAAGCAATGTTGTGATACTTAGACTCTATAAAAAATCAACTAACCTAGGACTCAACAATTTTTTAAAACTCAACGCAAGACTTAGTGAAACTTTGTAAATAAATAAAAAACAAAATACAAGTAATTTTATGCCAAAAAAAAATAACAATGTTGGACAAGTTTTTCTGAGTTTTGTTGAGTTTCAAGTGAGCCTGGTGAGTTTGGTATCGACTACTTGTTTCAAATCTGACTTGAAAAAACTTGCGAGTCTCTACTAAATCTCACAACACTTCACTAAAACAGATGACTAGAACATTAGACGAAGTTCTTCTTAAGTAGTCCCCTAATGTTTAGATTTGTGAGTCTTTTCTAAGTCTCATAACACTTCACTAAAGTAAACATAACTGCAACATTACACCAAGTTCTTCTTAATTAGTCCCCTAATGTCTAATAACCTAGTATATCTTTCACAAAACCTTTATTGCACTATGAAACTTGTATCACTTGGCCCACCCTATATGTATCCTTTGGATCAACTAAGTATGTTTGGAAAGTTTACATAATAAATAACCAAAATGGAATCCTTACCCCTTTTTATTTTGGCGGTTCATAATTAAATCAATTGATATTTGTTATAATATTTGATGGGGAATATGTCAAAAGTATTATAAACTTGTGAAACAGAATATAGACTAATAGTGTTGAAATATTAATTGTCAAAAGTATAGTTGTTGGAATATTGGTTGTCATTGATGTTAACCCTTGAACAAGTTGCATGTTGAAGTAAAGTAGTTGTAAACAAAAGATAACAAGTTGTATGTCAGTTGCATGTAAAAGTAGCTATAAAAAAAATATAACAAGTTGCATGTGAGTTGCCTGTCATCATGAGATCCTCATTAAAACAAAGATAAGAGTCAATTGGAAAATCACTCATGTGTATCACTTCTAAGAATACAGGTTGGAGATTTGAGGTAGTGAGCTGAAGGAAAAGAAGTCCAGTGAAGTAATAAATTTGTAGGAGCTGAGAGTACAAAGAATAGGTTTCAGATAGGGATTCCTTAAGTATATCCATGGATTTCAGGAGGAAAA
The DNA here is from genome assembly GCA_032191745.1 of Picea mariana. NCBI lineage: Eukaryota > Viridiplantae > Streptophyta > Pinopsida > Pinales > Pinaceae > Picea > Picea mariana. The sequence continues at coordinate 57,210 of JASDQU010752888.1, read as the reverse complement.
GCGTGAACATCTGTGGGTTGTAGTGATTAAATGCATGGATACCCATGTTGGTTATGGAGCCTGGTTTTCTTCTTGATTTTGAGGTCTTTTTTTTTAGTCATGTTTATACCCCATGAATACTTTACACCCCGGAAGAATGTACACTCCTCCACGCGGGAGAGTGGAGGGGGGGCTATCCCCCTGGTTGGGGGGTCCAGGGGAAAGAAGGCCTTCAGGAGATAGCGTACCCCAATGGGGGTTCGGGGGCGAAGCCCCTGAAGGAAAAAATTCCTTGTAAATGTATATTGTAATTTCATAGTAAATATGGATCATTCATTATAAGGTTGCAAATCTGATGGTAGAACTTATGTTAGGGATTTTTTCTCTAGAAGGAAACCCTATTTTATGAGGGAAATGTATTGTGGATATGTGTCATTGAGAATATTGTATTCTAAGTGAGGAGACTATGAGAGAAATAAGAGGAAGTTATAACCAATGTGTTTTAGGTTGTATCCCTTCATTTGTTAGATAATAATAAAGGGAGGACCTGACAATTTATCTGGTGAATGTATCCCAAACTAGGTGAACCATGTATATTTGTGTCTCTATTGTATTGTGTATCTTCTGTGTTTTATTTACACATTTGTTTTATTTTATTTCTCCGCGATCCTTTTTTTATAACAACTAGTATCAGAGTGAAAGGTAACTCATAGGAAAAGAGGTTTCCTTGTTCGAGTGGGAGAAATGGTGGAAGATGGAAATTTTAGGGTCGAGAAATTTAATGGCCAAAACTACCAGTTATGGAAGATGAATATGGAAGATTATTTATATCAGAAGGATATATTTCTACAATTGGGTGGAATAGCAAAGAATTCGATGACCATATAGGATGAAGAATGGGAGGTTCTTGATAGAAAGGCACTAGGAATGATACGGCTAAGCCTAGCAACGTCAGTGGCTTTGAATATTTCAAAAGAAAATACAACAAAGGAGATGATGGACGCATTGGATAAATTGTATGAAAAACCATTGCCACCCAATAAGGTACTTCTAATGAAGATATTATTTAATATGAATATGTCAAAAGGTGGGTCTATTGCATATCATTTAAATGGATTTAATACGGTTACTAATCAGCTAAGTTCTATAAAAGTGGACTTTGATGATGAGGTCAGGGTGCTTCTAATATTATGCTCATTTCCAGAAAGCTGGAATGTATTATTCATGGATGTAAGTAACTCTGTCTTTGGTTCAAATACTTTAAAATTTTATGATTTTGTTGGTGTTATCCTTAATGAGGAAATGCGATGGAAAATCATAGGTGAGACATCAGGTAATGCATTAAACATGTAGAACAGGGGAAGACAAAATGATAGAGGAAAGGGCTCATGGAACCACGAGAATTCTAGGAAGGGAAGATCCAAATCTATACTCGGAAAGATAGAGTGTTGGAATTGTTGGAAGAAAGGACATCTGAAGAAAGACTACAGAGCTCCAAAGAAACAAAGAGATGGACAACAGGAGAAAAATTAGGAAGCAAATGTAATCGGTGATGTGTTACAACATGCTTTGATTCTTTTTGTAGATAATATGCCTGAGTCTTGGTTAGTAGATTTAGGGGCTTTATTTCATGCCACACCCCATAGGAAACATTTTCTAGATTATGTTCAAGGTGATTTTGGACAGGTTCATTTGGGTTATGATGCACCATGCACAATTTTTGGAATGGGAAAGGAAAAAATAAATCAAAGGAATGGAAACCAATGGTTGTTGAAAGAGGTAATACATGTTCCAGATCTAAGGAAAAATCTGATTTCAACAGGGCATTTGGCAAGTGAAGGTTTTATATCCATATTTACAGATAAGATGTGGAAGGTCACCAAAGGATCACTGGTGATAAAAAAAGGAGAGAAGGTAGGTACAGTGTATTTATGTACTGGTAATATTGACTCTTCTATCTCTTTAGCTTCTATAGGAGTGGATACAACACTGTGACATCATAGGCTTGGACACATGAGTGAGAAGGGGATGCAAATACTTCATAAAAGAAATTTGTTTCCATATCTTAAACAAATTAATTTGGATTTCTGTGAGCATTGTGTTTATGGAAAACAGAAGAGGGTCAGATTTATTTGAGTTGAAAAAAAAAAGAGTGAAAGGTTAGAGCGTGTGCATACATATGTATGGGTAACAAATCAGGTATCATCTCTTGGTGGCTCTCATTATTATGTTACTTTTATTGATGATGCAACTAGAAAAAGTTGGGTTTATTGCATTCAAAAAAAACTAATGTTTTTGATACTTTTAAGAAATGGAAATCTTTGGTTGAGAATGAGACAGGAAAAAATTTGAAGTGTCTCAGATCAGACAATGGAGGTGAATATTTCAGCAAGGAGTTTGATGATTATTGTTCATACCATGTGATTCATAGAGAGAATATAGTTCCAAGAACACCACAAGAAAATGGTGTATCGGAAAGGATGAACAAGACAATCATGGAGTGTGCAAGGAGTATGAGATTGCATGCTAGTTTTCCCTTACAGTTATGGGTAGATGTTGTAGATATTGTTGTTTAATTAATAAACAAAGGACCTTCAAGCTCTCTGGATGGTATAATTCCAGAGTAGGAATGGATAGGTAAAAAGGTAAACTATTCTTTTTTGAAGACTTTCGGTTGTGAAGTATTTGTCCATATTAATAAAGAAAATAGAACAAAGTTTGAGGAAAAATCCAAGAAGTGTACCTTTATTGGATACGATGTAATGATATTGGTTATCCCTTATCGGATTATGAAAATCACAAAATCATCAGGAGTAGAGATTTCATATTCAATGAGAAGGTCACGTGCAAAGATCAATTGCAGGGAAAGAAATAGGAAAAAGAAAAACCAGAATACACAGTGCTTGATGAGATCACTGAAAAAGAAATTCCAAAGGAACCAGAAAATAAAAATTTACAACAATAGGAGAAGCAGGTACCTCAAACTCCTGCAAGTGTTGTTAGAAGATCTACCAGGTAATGTAGACCCCCTAAATGATACTCTCCTTCGTTGTATTATTTATTGTTGACTGATTCTGGTGAACCAGAATGTTATGAAGAGGCAATACAGGTAGACACCAAAAACAAGTGGGAGAAAGGCATGAAACATGAAATGGATTCCCTGGTAAATAACCATACTTGGGATTTGGTTCAGTTTCCTGCAAGAAAATGATAATTGTAGAATAAATGGGTTTACAAGTTGAAGGAAGAAGATGGAGGAAAAAATGATACAAGGCTAGACTTGTTGTAAAGGGGTTTGCACAAAACAAAGATATATGTTTTGATGAAATATTTTCTTATATTGTTAAAATGACTTCAATTAGGACTATTTTAAGTCTTGTGGCAGTAGAAGATTTACATATTGAAGAATTACATGTAAAAACAACTTTTCTCCATGGGGATTTGGATGAATATATTTATATGCAACAACCATAGGGGTATGAGATCAAAGGGAAGGTGAATTTGGTATGCAGGTTGAAGAAGAGCTTGTATGGCCTAAAGAAAGCTCCAAGGCAATGATATTTGAAGTTTGACAAGTTTATGACAAAACAAGGTTACAGTAGATGTCATTCTGATCATGGTGTTTATTTTAAAAGGCTATAAAATGGAAGCTATAGTATCTTTCTATCGTATGTAGATGACATGCTTGTTGCAGGGTCTAATATGCAGGATATAAATGTGCTCAGGAAGAAATTAGCTAATTAATTTGCAATGAAGGATTTGAGTGCTGCAAAGAAAATACTTGGTATGAGAATAACAAGMGACATGAAAAATCTCAAATTGACATTGTCTCAGGGTGAGTACATAGATAAGGTGTTGGAGAGGTTTAGAATGCACAATGCAAAACCAATTAGTACACCTTTGGCCAACCCTTTAAAATTAACTATGGAAATGTGTCCCAAGACACAGGAGAAGATATAATACATGTCTAGGGTCCCTTATTCATCAGTAGTTGGMAGCTTGATGTATGCGACGRTTTTCACAAGACCAGATAKTGTACATGCAKTGGRAGTTGTGAGAAGGTATATGAACAATCCTAGTAAAGAACGTTGGGAGGCAATAAAGTGGATTCTCGGGTATTTGAGAGGTACTKCTACTCATGAATTATGTTCTAGAGGTTCATACACTATTCTACAGGGATATGTTGATTCAGATATGGCAGYTGATAAAGATAGCAAGAGGAGCACCACAAGGTATGTTTTTACTATAGGTGGAACAACAATAAGTTAGATTTCAAAACTGCAAAAGGTTGTTTCACTTTCAACAASAAAAGYAGAGTATGTTACTGCTATAGAGGCTAGTAAAGAAATGATATGGYTACAGAGGTTTATGGAGGAATTGGGAAAGAAGTAGGAGAATAACAGGTTGTACTGTGATAGTGAGAGTGCCATTCATCTTGCAAAGAAATTAGCCTTCCATTCGAAGACTAAGCATATACATCTCAAGTACAATTTCATAGATCCGTCTTGGAAGATGGACATTTGAAGTTGGAAAAGATACACACTAGCCAAAATCCTATAGACATGTTAACAAAGGGAGGAACCATGGAGAAACTAAGTTCCTGCTCAGTTTCAGTTGGTTTTCAAGCATGTAGATGAAGATGAGAAATTTGGTAGGTCCAACAAGGGTCATAGTCTAGCAAATACAATAGTGGTGGAGTTGTTGAGATCAGTCTCCAAGTGGAATATTGTTGTTTGTGGAGCCCAATTGTCTTCCTGATTCAAAGGTCTTTGTTTTTAGATGTGGTTGTACCCCATGAAGAATTTACACCCAGAAAGAATGTACACTCCTCCATGCGGGGGAGTGTCGGGGGGGTTACCCCCCTGTGGGGTTTGGGGGAAAGTGGGCCCCCAACGAGGGGTCAAGGGAGAAACCCCCGAAGGAAAAATTTCCTTGTAAATGTATATTGCAATTTCATAGTAAATATGGACATTTCATTATAAGCTCGCAGATCTGACGGTAGAAGTTATGTTAGGGTTTTTTTCCCTAGAATAAAACCCTATTTTATGAGGGAAATGTATTGCGACTATGTATCATTGTTAATATTGTATTTTGTGTGAGGAAATTGTGAGGGAAAGAATATTAAGTTACAACACGTGTGGTGTAGGTTGTATCCCTTCATTTACTCGATAATAATAAAGGAAGGATGTGGCTATTTCTCTAGTGGACGTAGCCCACACTGGGTAAAGCACGTATATCTATGTCTCTATTGTTTGTGTATATTATATGTTTTATTCTGCATTTGTTTTATTTTATTTCTCTGTGATCCTATTTTTCTAACAACCCATGAGAAGACAATGCATAAAGTCGCAAACCCGTGAGGAAAAATTGTGGAAGATCATGGATCTAAAACTCAGGTCAACTACACATTGAAGGTATGTCTTCTTGTGTGTGTTAGGGTGTGTATTCTAAAGAAATAAGGAATGAGTATGTCTTATAGATTCATAATCATTTGATTTGGAAAACTCTCTTGTGAATCTTGGTATGAGGTATGTGTGGTTGCAGTATTGATGAGATATCAAAATTAGTAGAAGAAACATAAGTATCAGAAACAACAACAACAACAACAACAAGTTATTAGGTACAATTACAAAGGTAGTGACAGATTTCTCTATATTTATATTTCATGGTGGTTGAATGGTGCAAGGAAAGGGGGTTTTAGCCTCCTTCCAGTTGGAGCCGGTTAAATTAGGGAGTTGGAGATTCCTTTAGGTTGCAGCCTATAAATAGGGGGTTGGAGCCTCCTTCCAGTTGTAGCTGGAGAAATAAGAAGTTGTTTCTTCCAATGAATGTACTCTTTGGTAAATAAGAAAATCATTATGTGGTTTTTTCCCGGATTGGATTTCCACGTAAAATTGTGGTTTACTGTGTTTATGTGATATTTGTGCATTGAATTATGGTGTTTTGAATGCTCATGATATTTATTGGATATTTTATA